>VXBO01001775.1:435942-463897 GCA_013400135.1 Rhinoptilus africanus | reverse complement strand
AGGGAGGTGGTGGAGTCTCCGTCTCTGGAGACATTCAAAACCCGCCTGGACGCGTTCCTGTGTAACCTGCTCTAAGGTGGCCCTGCTCTGGCAGGGGGGTTGGACTAGATGATCTACTAAGGTCCCTTCCAACCCTAGGATTCTATGATTCTATGATTCTATGATTCTATGTATTTGAATGGTCAATGATTATTAATTGTGCAATATTGAACATATTAGCAATTTAGGAGCCATCCTTTTATGAAGTTCACACTATGCCCATCAGTAACTGTACTGTGCCAAACGTATAAAATGGACAAATGTTCTAGCGGTATCAAGCCTATAAGTGAATTTGAAGACAGATCTTTATTGATGCTGAACGACATGGATTTACCCTCCTCTGTAAAGTAAAAGGACTCCACCTGTTAGAGCTTCTGGGCATGGTTTCTATGCTGGTCAGTTAATTTACCTGCTTATGCAGAAATATTACATTTTTAATTACACCGCAAAAGTCTTAAAGTAAACACAAAACAGGAGAGAAAATACGCCTCACTACGTTTTCCTTTTAAAGTTACAAAATATTTTAAATTTCTAATCAATTCATATCTTACTGTAACCATATTAAAAATCATGGCACTGGCGCATAACTTTCACAGAAAATTTATGCTGATATAATATCTTATGTATTTAACATTATAGCACATTACCAAACAGTTTGCTAGCACTTCACATTTATAATGCATTATATGATGTTTTCTTACCCTCACTTGCTGGAACATTTCCCATTTGGGGGAAAAAGTCCAGATTGGAGTTATTTATCCATGAGGTAGTTTAGGTCTCTATTTATCAATATATATTTATGTCGGTCCTGGTTTGTACAACTACGTTGGTTTCCTACAGTATAAGGAGGAGAAGCCGTTTCTGCCTTTTTGAGAGAACGTGTAATGATGACACAAATTGACATCCATTGTCCCCATAAAAAGATGAGGTAGAGAATAAAAGGAGAACAGAAGTTTAACCAGGAATAAATTCAACAAAAATGGAGGAATGTGAACTTTTGAAATGGTACTTAGTGTGCCACAGATTTCAAAGAAGTCAGCACAATTAAAGCCTGTGTTTGGGTATACACGTGACCTAGAACTGCATCATCGCCCAGCCAGGGTTACGGGGAAGTATCGTGCTCGACAGGAACCGTTTGCAGCGTTGGCCTTCACGTGGTCAGATCTGACACCTAGTAAACAGCTTTAATATGAAAAATATGTTTGCTCTTCTGTGAGTCGTTTTGCCAAGAGAAGAACTAAATGATGACATCATTGGAAAAAAAATCTTTCCAAATTACATTCTTACCTGAACAATAGTCCCACTTGATGTTTTATGCTGTTTGCGTGCAATAGCTGTAAGTATTTCAAAGCAATCATTGCCAGTACTTCTACATTTGCATCCTTGCCTGTCCAAAGATAATGCAGTGCTTTGCTAACGCTGGCTCTTAATCATTTGGGGAAATACATTCGTCCTCAAACGCCACCCTTCTGAGGCACGTATGGGAAATTGCTTCCTCCAACACTGATGAATATAGGCTTTCTTAAGGAGAAATATAGAAGTATTTTTATACCACACAGCCCTCTTATCTCTGCATAGCATCATTACAAGTTTTCTCAAAAACTATGCTAGCCATCTGCAATAGGCAGATGTTTTTTCTCTGGAGAAAAAAAAAAGGGAAAAAAAGATTTACTGGTTTACTATAATTTATGGAAGAAACTTCATCACTACAGAAGAGACTTCATCTTTCACAGCTAGAAAAAAAAGCATCATGCTCTGTTTTCAGATGCCTCCACTGGGAGGCATCCCTCAAACACTAGATAACACAGGCAGACGAAAGACTGGAACGCCAGTCTCCTCCAGGAATGCAAGTGGAATTGAAGCTCAGACTTCAGGATTTATAAAATTGCTTGAGGAAAGCAACTGCAATTAGAAGGCGTATGCTTAAAAAAAAAATCTTCGAATTTGTGAAAATCAGCAGGACTGAGCCATCAACCTAAGGCTAATGTATGCTCGAGTGCTTTCTTGATTTAGGACCATAGCTGGGTGGGAAGAGTTTCTCATGGGAATCAGCTCAGGCTCCCAAATGTCTGTCAGTGGGGAAATTAGAAAGTGGATACCCATTTGCCCCCATTCAGTTTCTATGCTAAATAACCTGCACTGACTTGAGGTTTACACCAAATCTTGCTCAAAACCACGTGCTAACTGAGGAAAGAAAAAAGTCACTAGTACAAAACCAGGGGATCAACATTATGAACACATCTGTGGAAATCCACGGGAAGACACTGCTTTCTTATAGGACTCAAACGGAGCATTTCTGTAGCTCCTATGTAAGAACTCTGTATAGACAGTCCAGTGCTTTACATACAGCATAATAATAATTCCCCACAAACAGCTACATGATGAAATAGATCACACTAACTCATTTACATGCACAGCGGTTTAAATCTCGATGGATATCAAAGCATTTAATAAATTACAGCCTGTGATAAGCAGACAGAATAGATGATGAACTGTGTTGTACGTTCCTGGACACCGCAGAAATCTCCCACAGCGTCTTCGAGGAAGATAAAATAGCAGGTAGGTGGTTGGAGTTAATTCCCTGTAGTACAATATAGGCTACTTATCCAAATTAATGAATAACTTAATGTTAATTTCAGCCCTGTTGCAAACATACATACATGGATCATCAGTATGAATTTGTTTCCAGAATTGTTGCGGAATAGTAATCAATTATCTGACACAGTATAAAAGCGGAATAATCGCCTCCCCTTAGCTATGTAACCTTTTCTGGCTGTAAGTTTGTGGGTTACATGAGGTTATATTTCATCTGAGAAACAGCCACACACAGGAGGATTTTGTTACTGTTGTGGACAGAAACAATGAGCATGACATAGGTGGGGAAAGTGGCCTGTTCTGAAGTTCAAGTATTTACAAAAATCCCCTATCCATGAAGGGCTGTATTCAGCTAAAGAATTAAGGTCATGTTGTCATCATTCTGTCCTAACGTGTAACATTTTCTTATACTGTCCTCTTAGAAACACTCTAGTTCAAGTGAAGTGATCAGAGCCCACTGAGCACACATCAGCTGCGGCTTAAAGATGAATTAAAGTCTTAATTTAATTAAAGGCTAGTTTAAAACTGTGCTTAAAGAACCCTTCAGACCAAGTGCCTGTTGCTTTATCTGAGCATGGCTATTAAAATCATTTCTACAGCAAATCTTTATACATAACATCAATGCTGCAATTCCTCTTCAAATCTTTTCAAAGTGCCAATCCACTGTCTCATTTTTACTGCTTTTCTCCATTTCCAGATTTGTCAGACACAATTTATTCCTCATGAATCAGAAATAGCTAGCTCTTGTCAGCTGATATTTCTCCAGATGTTTTGTGATCTCACATCTTATTAACGTCTCCAGGATCTTGCCTGCCAGTAAGGTTAGGCACATAAACCTGTGACTGTCTCTCGCCCTTCCAAGTGGCTCCCACACTAACAGGTCTCCTCAGCAAGGTCAGCCAGAGAAGGCATGCGTATAGCACTTCACTAGGCATACACTGGGCATTTTTCCTTCATTTGGTGACCATCTAAAATATATATCTACTGGCACAAAGCCTGCAAATCCAATGGTGAAACGGGAATGAAGCAGTTATAAATAAAAAGAGAGAAAAGAAAGAGAGGGAGATGTTTCCCACACCTATCATTTGAAATCTCATCATTGAAAGAAAATCTCTCTCTGTGTCTCACAAATACTCTTTTGTGTCTGGTGTGTTTCAAGTTGCTACTAGTTTTCAGGTTATGCCCTGAAAAGAGCCGAAACACTAGAAAGAGCAAGATATGACAAGAGAACTGGCAGGAATCCAGAAGACATAATTTCCACAGTATAGATTTGAGACAGTCTTAATAGTGGGGATAAGCAACTGGGGGCTTTGAGGATGAAATCTTAGACATTCAAATTCTATTTATGCTAAGATCTAACGAGTGTTTCTGTAAGGGTGGTGTCACTGCCATCCTTACAGTTGGTTTAGACCACGTAATGGTGAAACAACAATCATGTTAACTACCCAACATTTGTTAATCCTTGTGTCCTTTGAACTAAATGACCTCAAGTACGCTTGGAGACAGCCTGGATGTAGCAGAAAGCTAAGTATGAATGATCACCTCATAGAAACGTTGCTGGCACCAGACAGCTACACAAAATCTTCTAACTGCTTCTGCTGCTATACCAAATACACATTTGCCTCCATGTCATTAAACAGTATTTTTTTCCAAATCCAAGACTTTGCATAGTTCCAGAATACAAAGCAGCATGTCTGTGCTTGTGCAGACGCTTCCCTCCTCTCCTCTTTTGAATGTTTGAAAAGTCCAGAGACAGATATCTCCCTATTTACACATTGATTAAACATCCTGGTTACTGGCCATGCAATTTCATCCATTAGTTCATTCAGCATGCTACAATGGAGATGATTTAGATTATCCTAAAGGATATCATCAACATTTTTGAAAACTGTGTCAAATGGCCATTCAGATTGGACTTTACATAGATTACCCTTGAGGTTCTGTACACAAGAGGCCCTCCTAGCTCTTTTGATTGTATATCTGTACTGAGATTCTCTGGGCAAGATCCAGTTCAAATAGGTTTTCAGTCCGTCTCCTTTCTTTGCTTATTCCTAACGTCAAGCTTTAAGTCCTTGCCCACTGGCAACCCCATTCCCCAATTCCTCTTTTTTGTCAGTCTGGATTTAAAGCTTCAGAATGTGTCTGTATTTTTAGCTGTAAGTAATTCCAGACTGTCTCTGGATTGAGACAGCTGTCCCTTGTGCTCCTTAGTTTTGCACGCACTGCTAACACCCTAAGCATCACAGCACTCAACCCCAGGTTTATGCCCATCTTTTTCTATCTTAAAACTGAACAAAAGTCATTTGTGGTGATTCAGTCCCGGTTAATGGCCAGCCAAAATTGGCATTTCTTGTTGATTCACTAACTATTCAATGTTATGATCTAATTCCCATCAAGGCCAGGGGTATCTCAGCCCTGCCTTTTATTTTTCTAATCTAATTCTGGGAAATTAAATTCTTCCATTATTGCACAGCTACTAATATTACTTATTTTCCTTGTAATCTAATAGATTATTATACTACTGAACACCACATCCAGCTCCACCATCATCATACCGTCTGGTATATTCCACAGATATTTTCTTTCAGAAATTCCCTCATTCCTTCCTTCCTCTCATTGTCTCCAACGGGCTGGCTGTTCCTTGTTGACACTCCATCACCCACTACTGGTCACCTTTCCCCCTCTCATCCTATTTATCTCTGTTTTCCTGCACTAGCTGATCTCTCCATCATCCATCCTCACATTCACATTCTTCCATTTATTAACCTCCTCACAAAAGGGTCTGCTACTTAGATCCTCTTGGGCATTAGCTATCTGCAACTTCCAGGCTTATGACCAGGTTCACATCCCTCAACAGTCTCTCAAAATTCAATTAGAAATCCCAGGACCTTCTTTGATTGCATTTCTACTCCATGGACTTTTCACAAGGTTTATTAAGTGCTCTTTTATACCAGCTGCACGATTCCATAAATCCCATTTCTATCTTCCTTATCCTTACCAGATACAGAGGGGGAGATGCCCCCTCTGTACTTATATGGGCACTAAAAAGCTCATATAAACTCTCACAAACAAAAAGTTGCTGACTTGTACTACTGGCTGGACTTCCAGTGAACACAGTCTGTTGTGCTTTCAAAGCCCTCTCCCTCACACAGCTCCCGAATAAATACAATCTCTGACTACAGTCAGGAAAGAGGTGCCAAGCTTGCCAGCAAAAACACCTCCTGTGACGTATTCCGGAGAAGGACTCCACTGACAACCAACCCCTACAGGCTGATGGTACCATACAACATAAAAGATCTGCTCCACAGACAGCCTTTGTGCAAACCCTCCTTCCTTATGCTCTGCTCCCTCTTTTCCACTGGTCAGTTGGACTGGAACATCTCTCTGCCCCTCCTATTAAAATGTGCTTGGGAAGGATCATGATCCAAGGTGAAATCTCGGCATCAGGCAAGCCAAGTGGCCATTAACATCAAAGGAAGCAAGACTTTGCCCGAAGGTTCCAGTGCCCAAAGGAACTGGTACAGTCATTTCGTCAAGTTTCTGCGTGCAGAGCTGGATTAACTCTGTAGATGAAGCTACTCTGTCATCTTCTGAGTATTTACACTTTATTTCATCTAATACCAAGTATGAATTTTGTAACTAGCTAGTGCATATTAGGCTGCTTCATTTTCATGATTTATGTTGCTGGTCTTTTGGCACTCACCACAGAATATAAATCAAACCACATATAAAAATCATTGCCAAAAAGAAGAAAGATTTATGCACAACTCACAGTGGTCATGCAGCATCTCTCTAGCTGTAAAAGATGTTCTCTAATCAATTTGAGATACATCATCTTTCTCATCTCAGAGCTTTAAAAATACACATTCTATTGAAAACCTATTCACAGTGCTCCTCAAAGACTGCTCTTTAAACCCTCGGTCAGTTTTGCAGCCAATAATGCAGAAATACATCTTACCGAATTACATCATATAGTCAAATGCAAACTTGAGGCTCCTAGTATTAAGAGTAGAACTACTTTTGTCCTAATTTTTAACAAAGAATTATTACTAATGAAATTCACTGCTCTTAAGGCACAAATGAAAGGTAACACCTAAGGACAACTATTTCCATCATCCCTTATGTGATTCAGAATGGCTTTTTCTGTTGCTGCTGTTCTCATTATGTGAATATAATTACTTTTAGAATTACAGTTGTAAGAAAAGTCTGTAAAGACAAAGCAAGCCATATCTATCATAGAGATTATTACAAAAAATTCAGTGCTGCTGCTCCTAAAAATTTTTCATGGAAGAGTTGCATATCACAAAGGGTAAACTTACCTTCACTAAGTGTGAAAACATTATTTTTTTACATTTCCAAAATAGTCATTACATTTTTAAATTTTTGACAAGCTTTCTTCTGTAGTTTTTCTTTTATGGCTTCCTTAAAAGTGTTCTAAAACCAAATAAAATTCCACATAAAATCTGTAAAAAAATTGCAACTTTTAAAGTTATACTCTTATTATATTTGTGGAAATGTAAAAAAAGGGCACATTTTTCATGCTCAGAAATTAGGATGAAGTCACAGGTATTAAAGGTCCACAGTTTTCAGAAAAATCATCTTTCTTGTAAAAAAAAATGATCCTCCACTAAAGAAATATAGCTTCAAATATTGTTGTCAGTCCTGTCAACTAATACATGGATGGAAACTCACTGCACCCCTCCTCTAGATGCTTCAGTGTTATTAAAAATGTAATTCAAGAAGCATAAAAGCCCAAGGAAAATTATCAAGGCAGACCTCCCATTTATCATAATCATTAATTAAAACAAAAAATAATTGCATTTATATAGATCTCTAGCTACTGGATGAGAGACACAGATTCTTTGCCACAATTTCCACCCGTATCATTAACAGCCCTGTTCCAGGGTGGGAGACTGGACGGTAGCCATCCCCCCTGCACAATACTTTCTCAGTTTAGTGCCTTCACCTACATGAACCGACCTCTCCCTCACACAGGGGAGTTTAACGGCGTGGGTTTCAGCCCAACCCCGACAGCCGAAAAGCCCGACTGCCCGGTTCAGCCCAAATGGTCTGCAAGTCTGTGCGTGTATTTCCAGGTATTTCGTTGTGCAGCTCTGGAGGCCTGTAGGGCTCTGTAGGGTTTAGGACGGAATCGGCATTTCTCTCCAGCTGATTCCCAGCTCTCATTCCTAAGCAAATGTCTGGTGGTTTTAAAAACAAGACCCTCATGTTTTATGGCCCTGACCAGGCACTTCATTTTCACAAGGGAAATAATACAGAAATGATGATAAATTGTCCAATAAGTCCTCCAGTAAGAATCCAGAGAGAGGAGACATTGAAGAATTTAAAAGCAAAAGTAGGAGATGCAATTTAACAGCACAGTGGTTTTGTTTTGGACGAGTGCATCTGAAATGTTACTGTTGACCGCTTGTTTTTTTTAACTAGATTACTTCAGCTGAGAATATTTGTTCAAAGTGACCATGACACGTGGAACTCACTCTGCGAACATTGCTGTAGTTTTCTGTGGCTCAGTGTGGCTTGCCCCTGAAAGCAGGGTTTACAATCTTGCAGTGCAAGCAAAGATTAAAATCTTGCAGTGCAACTGCAGAAATAAATATTTGCTTATTTAGTATGTCCTTTAATCGCCATGTGAATCTCAGCAGTCTGCTGCAGTCTTGCCAAGAGTCATACTCTGAAAACTCAACGTGCAAGGGATGGGAGAAGAAGGAAAAAGGTGCATCCCGATCTATTTTCTCATTCAGGATACAAGAATTATCCCAGCTCTTGGGGAACTTGTTAACAACTTACAGAGGTGGTAAAGATGTCTGTGTATATGCACACAGCAGCCCATGCATACACTCCTGCACCCCGTACTCATGTCTTTCCTGGTAAGGGAAAAGAACAGGTAATCCTCACTGCTGAAACATTATCATCCTTGATATAAAAATCACATTACTAAACTCTAGTAGGACTGAACTTTCTTCGCTGAGATCTGGCTGTGCCTCGTGACATTTAAGTATAATGAGAGAAGGACAGTCATAAAACACCGTGTGAAAATCTTGGCTATACTGACATCAATGCCAAACCTCTCATTTCACTTCAGAAGGGCAAGAATTTTCGTTTTAATCTCACCGAGATGATGACACAAAGCCAAGGTCAAACCCCCAAAAATCACAGATAACGGAAAGCAGTTGATTTACAGCATTAAAAATGAGTATGATCAATGTCCTCCTAATGAAAGCAGAATGAATCATACCAAAATATACAATCCAGACAAGAAACATGTCAGGAAAGCTTCAGAAAAGTTTAGCAATGATCTTTGCAGCATTCCTTTTCATTTCTGTGACTTTGTAATTGTAAAACACATTTCAATTCATTCATTCATAGCCAGCTTGAAACACATTCCAGTAAGAGCTCTTTGCCATGGTTCTGCATAATACTGGGAAAAAAATAAGTAATTAAAAGACTTGCTGCAAATGGCTTCACTTACTTAGACAATATGGGTGTTAATTTCACTGCATGGTATATGTGCATCCAACAAAGTAAGAAACAAATACAACTCGAATAAAAAACCAAAGATATCAGAGGCATTATTTGTCCACAAGACAAGACTTCTTTCAGGATAGAGGGAGTAAGGTACCGGAGCATTAGGAGAAAGACTGCTTGTCCTTTTCCGTCACGCAAACGCTTAATTCCTTACATTCTCATCCACCTTGACAGAGAGCACAGAAGAGATGCAGATGACACTTTCACAGATTCTCCCCCGAACACTAAATGCTGAAACACTATTTTGCTTTAAACCTGGTTTTGCATCTTCATATAAGGCAATGGGGCTGGGGCACTCGCATACCATTGTAGCCAAAGAGAAATGTGAGCTTTTTGTCAAAAACTCCCTCTGATCTTTTATATTTTTATATCGATGCATATTCTCTGGGAATACTCTAAATTGTTACTCACACTTAACGTCTTTATGCAATTCAGCGCCAAATGTACCTCCATTATGCATTCAGAGCCCATTGTTCATTACTGAATGTTATTTACCTCAGAAATAAAGTCACTAGAAGGACTTATTACCTGGTGTGAGCTTTTCTGCAAGGTACTTATCTATGTGCATGTAAGCGAGCAGGCATTTTTCAGTGTCCCTTATCTGTATTGCTGGCACCGCGCAGTCTATTTAGGCTTTTGCAGGTGGAGGGCTATGCCTCTGTGCCAGGTTTCATGTGCATGTTATAAGAGTAACCACTGCAGTGATGTCAGGACGACAGGTATGAAAAAGTATTGCTGACTTCTTCACTCTTGCTTTTGTCTTGGGTTGAAGAGGTAGCACTCTTAGCAACAATACCCACATTTCATATTTACAGTTTGAAGTGATGAATCAGTTTTTCTGTATTCAGTCATTAACATACCATATCTTGTGATTATAAGTTACACGTATAAGAGACACCAAAATGAAGCCACTGTTAGAAATACCTATTAAATGATAGATGTTCTTGCTGGTTTTTCAGGACCATTGTATGATGTTTTGGTGCAGTGCAGCGATATCATTTCTGACTCAAAAGCTCTGTGCAGGGGATTTGGGAAGATAGGATAGACTGTAAATCGTCTAAAAAAACCCTGAGAAATTTGGGACAACTTCATCTGTTCATCCACTGAGTGTAATATGCTGAGTGACAGCTTATACAGAACTTGGCAGGCTTCAAAAAAAGAGAAATAAGAAAACTTTTAGCCTGTGATAAGCTTTATGACAGGGCAGTAAAAACTTAATTGGGATACACTGAGCCATACAAAGAAGTTTGTATAATACAATACAGGTTTAAATTAATAGACACAGTCAGAAGAAGATGAAAGAAACCTCCTTTAATGATAGATCCCCTGGTTTTTTTAGAGTATGATTTTTTATAATTCTTGCATTTGCTGATTTTCTTACCTATTCTTGTCATTTATATTATGCATAAGCAGATAAATTGTCATATTTCCTATCGTTGTAATTATTTTGACAAGCTTTAATTGTACTAGTTATTTTTATTTCCCCTTTTTATAGGAATATACAGCATGGCCTCAAAACTTGTGCCATCTTGCCTTAAAAATTGTGTTACTCCAAACAAAATTCTAAACCTGCTGAAATCTGACAGATGTTTAGTTCAATACTACCTATGGAGTGTGGGAATAGCTTTTACCAGAGTCCTATTTCAATGCACTCTCACTACAGGATTTGGTATGGCAGGATGATTTTTATAGAAATTTAGTCAGCTGTAACTATAGAACGGGAAATATTCAAGCTGTAATCGATAGAATTCAGCACAGCTCAGACGTTCATGCAGACATACCACCTGAAACATTCACGTTGCAATTAAGAGATTCATAAAGGAAATAAAAATAAAGAGCTGATGGCGGGGATTTATTTTATATCCTGTTTTGCAACATCATGACAAGGCAGCGGTGAGGACATGATCTGTTGAACTTCAGTCTCTCACAAGGTGCCACATGATTTGGTCTGCATGAAATAATGACCACATAAAAGGCTGCGTGATTTTTAACTCAGACTAGAAGCATTTCTGAATCTAGTAACAACCCTAGCTCTGATCCCAAACCCAGACCCAGCTCTGCCTTTATCTACCCCAGTAATTCTTTCTAAACTGCATCTAAACCTGTGGTCCAGATAGACAAGCAACAGCCCTAAAATCAGGCCAGATGCCTGTCTCTGACCTCTAGGGTCTTGGTTGCATGCCAAAACCCAAGAATCCTAGAAGTCCTAAGTCCCTTTAGACCCATCAATAAATTTATCTCACCAGACTCTGCCAGTTCATATTCTGTCCTTGGTGCTATCCCAGTGCTAACTGGTACTTCTTGAAGGCATCTGCCCCGACTCTGTCACAACAACCCCTAGTTCATCAGCCCTTTTGACCTTCATCTCTGTCCCCTGCTCTTAATTCAGATTTGTTCTACACGTACTCTAGAACATGTTCTGTACTCTGAGCCTGTATTTCTATCAACCACTCACCTTTAAAGGTGCTAGAAAATAATTTCTGAAATAAAAGGAGGTTCAGTCAAGTTTGTTTGTGGGGCCTCCGCTTTCTGTTAAGCGATGTAGTAGCTGCACGGAGTACTATTTTGGAATCATGCTGATACAGTACCTGGCCACTATGAGATAAATTTGAAGCAAACAGGGAAATCACTATATTCCAAAAACTAACTACCATGCCACCACTGCCTGATCAGAAAACACGAGGCAAGGATATCGGTCCTCCTGAGACCAGGTACAGGCTGAACTAATGGCTGTCATTTTCTATTTGGTTACCTTGACTACAGTTCTTTTCTATGAAATAGTCCTTAAAGTTAGGAGTTCACTTTGCAAACCTTTTGTTTGCATATCTAACCCAAATCCTAACCTTTTGTTGGGGTATTGCTGAACCTCTTTCATCAGACATTGATAAAAGTTCCCGTCCAAGATAAAGGATCACACGAATACGAACTTTCTTGATTCTTTCATTTTAGCTCTGATTTCCCTATTGAAATCTGAGCTTTGGGGATGAAACAAGCCACTTCCCCTTCAATGTGTTTTGCTCTGTCGTTTCTGTCACATTTTTCAATTTAGTGAGTGACCTTCATACCTGGTTGCCATGTGGAGTTCATACACGTATGCCAGTACTTAAATGCTATCCAAGTGGAACATCTTTTTGAACACTTCATTGACAACTCTTCAAAATTTAAAATCATTAACAGTTTCTGTCAGTTATGTTTGCATAAACCATCGCCATTATCCAGGAACAGCAAGAGGATGATGAAGATGGAACTACCACAGTTGAAAAGAGACCATTCATTGCTTGAAAAACTTCTATCTTACAAATACCCGGCTTTGACCTCAAAGCAGTTTTATATTTAATTTTTGGAGAAAAAGAGGAAAGGAATGCTTGAAAGTCCAAACACAGATTCTCACCTTGTCATTTGACACTGCTTCACGAATTTCAACAAATTTATTCACTCAATATTAGCTGGTGAGGTAACTCTCCATATTTAATTATTAGGGGTTTACTTCCATTTTAGCATGGCTACAGCTTTAAAGAGACAGATACTGTCTGAGAGAAACAGACTGAAGAAGAAGGAGAGTGTAAAACTGTTTCCATGGCAACTCTTGAGATAACAGTAACAGCCTACCTAGCCTTGAGGGATAGGTAAGTGAGACTAAAATACGCATGTAAGAGAAATACTTTCAAGGCCCCTTTTCAGTTTAAATACATAAATTTGAATTTAGGTACTGCCCGAAAACTCTAGATATTATGAATCCTGTATGTTCAATATAAACTGTAAAAGAACATCTGTCTTACATTATATAGAATGATTTAGATGAGAAAACGTTTTCTGGAAAGTCTAGGATCTTTCCATGGAAAAATATCAAGGCATGACTGTACCTTCCCTACCCCAGTTGCACGGGCTTTGAGTCGTTCAGAAGTCCCACCAACGTGACAATGAAACGGATCTCTATACTACCTTGCATTTTGTTTCAGCGTGTAAGTGGTTGGCTTAGAAGGTCTAAACAATTATTTTGTCATCATTAGTGAGTAAACAGTTTCTGGCTTCCCGCACCGACACCCTTTGCACTAGCACCATGAGAACGCCCTGTGGTGGCAAAAATTTGAGCAGCAAGGACAGGCCAGTGGCATGGCTGGCAAAACCAGAGCAAGCAAAAAAGCTTGAAAAATATGCAGGAAAGAAAGGTATTAGTGGAGAGTGTCAGACAGTAGTAGAAGGGTATTTAAAAAAATAGAGAGCTTGGGCAAAAAAGCTCAGAATAGATCACGGATAACATTGAGATAATCCCAGTCCCAGTGAGCTCCATGTTGCACACTCAGAGGCAGGAACTGTGGTGGGGACGCCAGTGGAGGCGATTGCCCCAGCCACACTGCAGGATGGCTTGGGAAGCAGCCTCTGGACTGCAGAAGCTTTAGCCCAGTGTATTTAGACAAAATAATACCAATAACAATTTTCTCAAGAGCATGTTGAAAGTTACCCCATAAAGGATTTAGCTGTTCTGCAGTGAGGCTGTGGCTACACCTCCACCATCTCTCCTCTGCCTAAAAACGCCTCTCTCCTCAGACAGCAATTAGAAAACCAATTTAAAACCTCAAATCCTGTGCAAATCTTTGCTGCAACTTAAATGATTCCTTTTTTCTTTGAGGGGGAAGGAATAATTATCGTTTATCTCCAATCTCATGTCTTCTAAACCACATGCTGTTCTCATTACTCTCCTCTAAGCTTTCTCTAACTCCTTCTGGAAGCGCAGTGCCCAGAGCTGAAGGCAGGATTCCAGCTGAGCCTTCACCAGCACGGAGGTGAGCAGAGTAGTTACATCTGACACTCCTACGACATTCTGGAACGATATTTGCCTTTTTACAATTGCATCGTGTAGTTGGCACACAGATGAGTAGCCAAAGCTTTGTGGTACATAATGTATAGACCTTCACTTTAATCTCAGTTTAGGCTCTGTTCTGATGCCATCCTTCAGAGAGTTTCATTCCCCTCCTCTTCTTCATTTTTTGTCATAACAAATTTTATAACTGCATTTGTTGCTTCGTTCTCTGAGTTGTTAAAAGAAAGTGCTGACCAGAATTGAATACACAACAGATCTGCTCTGCCTCAACTCCAGAGGCCCTCCCAGTTCCATACTAAGCCACTGCTCACCACTCATGCAGGTGAAAAATTGGCTTTAAAAGAATTTGTTAAGGCTATTTTGTTATGGCAATGACCTCTAGAACAGCTTACCTAGCTGGTTTATGAGCAATGGCATTTGGGACTGTCAAAAAAATCTGTATCTCGAAAGTACTTAAAAACTCTCAGATATATCAAGGATACTACTTCCACCCAGTTAGTAGTTCAGTTATTCTACCACAATTACATTATTTGTCAAGATAAAAGTCATGATTGTCTTAGCTCAGAATCCATAAGGAATCAAAATTTGACTGACTGCTCTAGTATCCACTCGATCTTCCATATTTTTTCACTGCAAAGATAATTGCTATTTTCTCCTCTCCCTTGGGATATAATTCATAAAATCTTACAGATAGCCACTAATAGTTGAGAAATCATGCCAGTGAACTCCTCAGCGACCAAGCCTGAGGTTTACCGAGCCCTTTAAGTAGAAAACACAAAACACAAAACTTATCCTTTCCTTGCATGGGCCTGCACACCTATCCCCTTGTCCTGGTTTCAGCTGGGATAGAGATAATTTCATTTCTAGTAGCTGCTGTGTTTGGGGTTTGGCATGAAAATGATGCTGATAACACATATTCTTTTTGCTGTCGCCAGGTGATGTTTTACATTAGTCAAGGAGCTTCTCAACTTCCCAGAGAAGCTGGGAGGGAGCATGGACAGGACAAGCTGGCCAAAGGGATACTCCACACCACAGACGTCACGTTCAGTATATAAATGGAGGTTGGCCAGGGGGCAGGAATCTGCAATTGCTGCTCGGGATGGGATGGGCAACCAACCATCGGGTGGTGAGAGCAACTTGGGTTGTATCACTTTATTTTGTATGTTCTCTTACAACTATTGTTATCATTATTATTTTCCTTTTCCATTATTGTTCTATTAAACTGTCTTTATCTCAACACACGAGGGTTTTTTTCCTTTCCTCTGCTTTTTTCCCCTCTTCTCCCTCCTCTTTCTGGGGGAGCTGGGGAGAAGTGAGCAAGCGGCTGTGTGCTCCTAGTTGCCAGCTGGGGTCAAACCACAAACGCCCTTACTAAAATTAATTTCATTAAGCATCTGATCACAATTAACTCTTTGGTGAAGACTGAAACAGAGGTGGCATTGACTACTGCAGCCCTGTCTGCCTCACCCTTTATTTCCTCTCTTCCTCTATTAAGCAGGGAATCTACATTTTTCCTTTGTTTTTGTTTTTTTTTTTCTTTTTTTCCTTATACTTAATATATCCTGAGAACCCACAGGTTATCTTTTACACCTCTTCTCAATCAAAACATTCAGGACCCATCTCACCAAGACTAACATGACTCATATAATTGAGTAGTTCTCATTTTAATCCATAAAACTGCTTTTGAGATGTCCCAAACAAACGCTTGCTTACTCTCATGCTACTGATAAATATCAGCTGTGGATCAGCTCGATTCCAGTCGATTTCACAGGAAGAGCAGTTCATCAGCTATCAAATATAATCCCCCTCACACAGAATCCACTGCAGAGAGCTCAAAGGAGACATTTCTACTGGGTGTCAAGTCTCACTCTAACCTGCACCTTGTTGTTAATAAGTCAAAGCTCAGACTTAACGATTCCTTTATCTTACTTTGAAACTCACCGTGTTCTCTAGCATCAGTGTGATGAGCGATTTCTACCACAGACCAGTAGGGACTGTAAAAGCATTTCAACCGCTACTTCAGGGTTAATCTTTTTAAGTTCTTGCCTTCTAGGATCATTATGAACTTCCTTCTATTTTTTCCAATACTCGGCTGCTACTCACTTGTGCCTAGCTTAACAGTTTTACTTAAACAGTTTTTAAAAAAAACATAAATTCTCTGCAGAGTTTTAAATTATTTATCATTGACAAGTATCTGGAAATTTGCCTACATATGTCTGTCCAAGAGATAAAGAGATATAACACTTTACTGATTGCTGGAGAAAGACTGGCAGTGCTACAGAGGGAGCTGTCAATAGTAATGCAGGGAAAAAAGGAAAACAAAAAATATTCTGCTCTTTGCTTCCTTCCTTCCTCCCCTTATTCCTCTGGTGACTTTAGTATGATTTCCTAGCAGCCCATCCTCTACACTGCCCTTCTGAACCCAGGCAATAACCTTATTTGAAGCACCTACAGCACCAAGCATGACAAACACCAAGTAGCAGAAAGCTAACAGCATTTATCAAGTACTTACAACTCCCTCTGTAAACCTCTGTAATCGATATTCTGCGTTCTCTGTCTGTTCAAATGGAGAACCCAAAACGGTAATGTTATTCCTCATAGAAAATGCTCCTACCAGCAGATCCTGCAGAGGAGGTTAAAAGGCTATGAATTGGGTCTCCATTGAAATATGAATGTACTGAAGGATTACTCCTCTGTTCACTCTTGAGGTAAGTTTGAAAGGGGAAAAAAAAACCTCACAAACCACTACTAGGTTAGAATATATAAATTCATACAGCTTTGATAGATTTTATCATATTAACATATACTTAGAAATTCTTTGGCAATTAAGTACTGTACAGTCAAAAATACAAGCACTGCAGTTTCTTCAGGAGGCCTCATTTTGCCTCAATTTGTGCCTCTCTCTCCTGACTCTGCCATGCTTAACAAGCAGTAATTACTATACTACAGAAGAATTACAGTTGAAAGCTTTATCCTAGTAACATGAAGTCTGATTTAGCATTCCAGGACCAGAAACCCACCTCAAAACGGACAAAAAAGTAGGTGGGACATAAAATTTTTGCACCAGTAAACAGTAACTGAATGCAATGTGTTACAGGTCTTAAAAGAAAGTCCCATGTAATGAAATGCAGTATTATTTAGGGTTACGTTATATCAGTGTCTAGACCTGAACTAACTCTAAATCATCTCACACAAGCCCGAATTGGCAGCATAGCTATGTCAGCACCATGCCTACACGGCTTATCCCAACCCAAACCACCATACCCAACTACAGTTAATGCAGCTATATTGCTTCTGGGGTCCCAGAACTAGCTCAAAACCCACACTGTGCCATGTAGAGGTACACAGAGCAGGAGCAAAAGTGCAGTTTGAATGGATAAACTGTGCCATTTTTCAATTAAGTGACTTAATGGATGCAGCACTTCAAATCTGTTCCCATGGCAATGTAGAAACAGCAGTGGAAATACAGGCAGTTTCCTCTTATACTCGCAGTACAAGGAGGAGAACAAAAACCTTTTCTCCATTTGAATGAACAAAAGCAGGAGCATTTTCCAGTGCAAACATGTAAAGCCAAAATCTTTCCCATGTCCTGACCACAGCAAAATTCATGAATAAACAGAAAAGACTTGCCAACAAGGTCAAAAAACTTGGGTTTTGCTTTGTCAGACCAATAGGGGTTAGGGCTGATTCGCAGAGAACATCCTGCTCCCATTCCTCCTGAGCTAAAAATCAAAGCGCTCTTGGAAGAAGACTCCCAGATGTTCTTTCAAGAGGGTGAATAAAAGGGAGAGAGAGCCTGTAAGGTTGTCTCAGCTTCCCTGATTAGTCGTCATTTTCTATTGTGCTTGGAAACAGGCAGCTAGTGCAGTAGAGGAAGCACCACACAAAAAGTGATCACCCAGAACATCTCCAATCCTGAGGGCAAACAAAACACAGGCAGCTATCACCCGGTTTACATCAAAAAAATATAGCAAGTTCCAAGACAAACAAAATTCAAACCATTTCTTCTAGTTGCCTCTGCTGCCTTAGGAGTCTGCACCCTCCCATCACTTCCAAACAGAAAATACTTCTTAAGCTTGAAACCTCATTAACCGAGGGTACTTCCTCTGGAAAAAGATATCCCTTTCACCACATTGTCCTACTGTCTTGCATCATCTTAGTTTAGTCTAACTTTGGAAAAGCTTCCTAAATCAGGAGACTGCATCATTGGGCTGTGATTGAAGTGAACACGATGGATATGCATACCCAGCTGTCCAGGTATGTATCTCATTGTGTATCGTAGCAGCTTATTATTAATATTTGCATTCTGGTTGTACCTACAAACAGCAGTCAGCAGCAAGACTTCCATTCTGCCAGACTTCTTGTACTCACATCTGCCTACACCTGCCCCATGCGCACACAGCAGACACACTGAAGTACTATAGGCCGTCCTGCATATTGGAGAACTAAACTAGAAGGTAACTAGCTTTGCTAACTTTCTAAGCTCAAACACCTGAAAAACTACTGCAAAGATCACCTTGCTGAAGTACTTGTAGCAGTAGCGATAAGTTCTTAGGAAGATTCCTTAACTGCTTCAAATGAAACTGCAGATCCTTAGTTTAATCAGAAACCTGACCAAAAAACACAGATATTTTACAGCATTTTCCTTAAGGAAATGCAGAGATTCAAAAGGAAACAGATGAAGATTCAGAATAAGCATCCTGACCTTTAATGCTATGTAAAGCATTGTTATCATGCCACATACCACCCATCACCTCTTGTCTATCTTCAGAGGCCTAGATCAAGTTCCCCTGTCTCTTTTGTGGAGTCCAAGTAACCTGTGGAGTTGGCAGTAAATCTGGAACAAGGCATAGCTTAAGTCTAGAAAAGGAAAGTGAGAGCAGAGAGTTTTGAAAGCAGCCCTCCCAATAAAAATACCATCCTGATTACATTGTCTGTCCACCTTACCGAAAAGTCCTTTGTCTGCCTTCCTTGTTTTCTTCTCCTGAGCATTAGTCATGAAGCAACAAGATGCAATAATAAACATCCTTTCAATGAACACACAGTAGCGTCGCTGTGCCCTGAAATCCAGGACAGTGCCTGGGCAGCTGCTTTCCACCTCACCCTGCATGACACAAAGCCGAGCGCTAAAAAGTGAAGGGCTCCAACAGAGGAAACGCAGGTCTCCCACTACCCTGCCTTTTAATTAAACGATAAACAGGATTAAATGGAACTTAATTTAATTCCATGGGAAACTCACACCCGCACCATGGGAGTGCATCACTTGCTAGCAGTCAGCACTGTATGGACGTCTCTTTTTATTAATAAATGCTCCTCCACCCCAGACACTGTGTTTGTGTGTCTGTCTCCTTGTCACCCTCGACATGGGGCTTTTCTAATCTCTTGCCTATAAACCCTCAAAAATCCATCATTGGGGTATTCTGAAAGAATTAGGACTGGATGTCTTCGCACATGTAAGCCGCAATATATTCAAAACTTCACAATACATCCTTGAATTTAACCCGACAAATGTGGATGCGTATTTTTTGTTAATATTAATGAGACAATTATTTTCTTTACAAAGGACACAGAGGCAGCTTCTCTTTGCTGACTGTCCTGTGACAGCCCATAATCCTCAGATGCAAGGAATAGTCTGTATACCCACCGTGAACCCTGAGTGATGAGAATTTGGGATCTTCACTTTTGCAATGGTTTTCTAACTGTATGAGATAAACGTGGTTTGGAGACACATTGTATTTGGTTTCTCACAGAGAGCACCGATACCTTATGCCACTTCATCCCTGGTGTAACGTTAGCTGAGTCAGTGGAACTTGGCTGTCCCCGATATGATTTATATATACGCTGTACAGACTACTGCCGTAATTTCAGAACAAGAATATCACAGTGACCTTGACATGCCTTCTGTTCTCTGTTATTTTTAGCAGTTTTAATGAATACTGAAATTTCTTGAGCAAAGGATCAAGATGTGGTCCCTTAGATTACCCACACAGATGATGGCTTCTAAATTCATTTTAAAATCGCAGCAAACAGATTTAAGAGTTATTATGAACAATTCAGAGATGGTGCCTGCCGGAAGCCTGATTATGCTCCCAGCCATCATTTTTCAGACATGGGGAAATCTGTTAAAGTAAATCTCCAATTAGGATGCTTGTGTTCTTTTAAATTAATGTTTCATTTCTATTTTGTTTCCTAGTTCCTCCTGTCATTTTCTGAGGAATACATGCACTGAAATCATTCCTTTGATGAGGCGCAGACAAGAAGCTTAGTGTGCTTTGATGTGGAAAAGGCAAATGGGCCCTTTTTGTTTCTATGGAACCAGCTTGCAAATCAAGGAATGATCACAATCGCTGTAGTTAATGCAGGGTAAGCCCAAATTTTTTTTCAACCAGTAAAGAAGGCTGGAAGAAGCGGCTTATCCTAAGAGTTATGAGCAACCAAGTAAAGACAAGACCTCCCATAATTACCCAAGCTTCCGTTCTCCTTTTTCTTCAAAGCATCACGAACCAGTGGACTAGGAAACCAAACTATGTTTGGATGGGGAGCTCCACAGGACAAAGCCATGTCAGCTAGACATCAAAGAGCTACAAACCTCTAGCGCATCGCTCCATACCTGGGCAACCTCTGCATCTCTTAACCAGTAAGCAGCAGGACTGAAGCACAGTGAGAAGTCCATCTTTGGCTGTGTTTGTTACTCTCACTTCCCCGTACCCCTCAAAGAGAGGAGGGAAGGGCTGAGGTCATCCAGAGCACTCCTACTGGACACATCCCAACTATGGAGACAGAGGGAGCAGACTTGGACTGCAGATGAAATACATTACATAAGGCTGTAAATGTACTTTGGGGTGTGAACAAAAGAGCTACAACTGTGCAACCACAATCTTCCCCTATAAATACTGGTCCCTTGATTTCACCTTTTAGAAAAATCAGAGGAAAGGCTTAAAATTGCCCCAGCAAAGTCAGGAACAAAAGTATTTTTTATGTCAGTGTAAGAAGGGTCAAGTCTGCTCTCTGCTGATGGGGAAGACACCCTGCTATTGCAAACTGGAAATGTGCATATTTCAAACCTTAACATGCTGAAAATTTTGAAACAACTTTATCTTACTAACTTCTCTATCTGTCAATCTAGATTCAGAGGAGGCAGTTGCTATCAGACCTCGTACTTTCCGAACTTGCTGCATCTAGAAACATTAGCAAAACCAACATACTACTGTATCTGGCTTACATACACAGCATAATGCTTCAAAGTGAAAGTCACATTAAAAATGGATCAGGTTAGATGCGCTAAGTGCCTACTGCGAAGTGCAGCATGCCTTCAACTCCCATGCACTTCTGTGAGAAAGGAAAGTACCAAGCGCTATGCAAGAGTTGGTCAGTTATGAAAGGCTTGTCTCCTCTTACTGTTTCAGCACTTTCCCATACACATTCTGTATGAGTAAAAGGGATAACTTCTCCTGTATTTATTATGAGCTACATCATATATAACACATGAAACGTTTATTCCTCACATACCTGGTTCAGTAAAAACTGCACTGTTAACTTCAGAATTAGAGATACCCAGTTGTGCTACGTTTCACGGTTCCTTTGCCTAATTGCACACAGCAGAGAAAAAGCTGCTACTTCACTTCATGCTACAAGGAATTTTTAATGCTTTTTTGAGCAAGTTTCTTCCAGGTCAATTCCACGTACAAAGTAGGCTGAGAATTAATAATGTTAATAAAAATGTGCATTAATCAACCAATTCATTTTTAAAAGACACTCTTAGTCAGCAAAAGCTGTCATAATGAATGATATATTGTCACCCTGCTTCCACAAGCCACCCGCAGCTCATCATGAAGCTATAAAGTAAACTCTTAAAAGAGAAACTAACAATCTTCAGATCCAAAACTACAGAAAGAATGAAAGGAAACAACAGATTCACTCCATTGTGAGTCAGCTCCCCTGCAAAAAGAGAAACCTGGAGCAGCTACATTTGAGGAGCTGTCATGTTCCTACTTCTATATTCTTTCCATTTCTTTGATCTAAAAAATCTCAGTCACTGGGGGCTAAACCAATCCATATTTACATGGCTTCCCTGTTCATTCTAGGGTACTTATCACACTTTCTACTGCAGGCGCTTTTAACGATTCATTTTACTTCCAATCTGGAAAACACAGATGCTATTATGGAACAGACCTTAGCAGGGGAGGCTGCCTCTCTTAAACCACCACTGACCGCTGGGTTAAGAAACTGAGGTTCTGTTCCTGGCTGTGCCACAGATCCATGCAAATGACTTTGGTGCTGGGTTCCTCACTCTTACACAAGCACATACCATTTTCTTACACTACGTTTCATTGCTGGAAAGGGTGAGAATTAGTTAATACCGTGCTTTGATTAGCCAAATTCTTTTTCTCAAGACAATACCTTTTCTGAGAGGAATCGTCACTGCCTGTAGCCGAAGACAGATACACCGTCATTGTAATGCCCATAAGCCCTCTGGAGCACAAAGGATATGGAGACCTGCAGAAAGAAAGAGCTTTTACACCACTAACAGAGGGCTAAAATCTGAGCTCTTTGCCTCGCATTAAATTACACTTTCTGGTAAAACACTCCTAGGCAAATTAGCAACAGAGGGTAGTAGCTGTTGCTGGCAGCCATACAGCAAACTCAACTACACAGACATACCCTGTCCTTCCTCGCCAGGCAACCCAAGAAGCAGCATCTTAAATCCCAGAGAAGCCAATGAACAACATGTCCACAATGATCATTTATGTGCTGGTGGATGCATAATGCAGAGCCACACAAAGGAAAGGTGTTAGCAGGACTAAGCCTAAGTGTACATGCCATAGAAATATAAAGCCTGTATTTTACCTGTCTGAAATCAGAAAATCCTTCCAATATACTGTAAGACAAACTTCTGAGAGTGACAGATGAGTTCTGATACATTTTAGACTGCCATTTTGCTGCCTCCTACATGCACACAGAGACCTCTAGCTGCAATTTTGCTTAGGACAAGCATTTGCCTGAGAATACCACTTAATATCATTTTAATTGAAGAGCCAGGTTTCATTTTTAGCAACCACCACATGAAGCTGCAAGACTGTATAATGCCATTGCCCTATACTGAATACTTGGCAAGGTCTCACAATTCTCCAGTGGCCCAAGTTTGTCAATCATGTATGCAGTTTTCCACAGAAAGCTCTTGGCTGAAGGGTAGCTAAAATGTACATTATTCCCTACAGAAGTAATCAGAACAGTCTGTCTCTGAGCAGTACAATATCTACTTCAAAACTCTGTGAAAACAGATGTATCACCAGGCATTATTTGATTCTTATGAGAGATGCACTGGGAAGCTCTTTAAAGGTCGGTTACACGACCTTTTATGCTTAGGCAAAGTGCTGATTCCCCATTGCTTGCAAGTTCTCCAGCCCACAGGCAGTCCCAAAGACGGGATGCAGGTAGCTCTGGAAGCGCAACGGGAACAGATCCGAGCCTGGCGGCACGGGGCAGAGTGCAGAGCAGCAGCAGGCATGCCTTCCCGCAGAGCCAGCCCCCTGCCTACAGAGCTGCCAGACCAGCCTAACTGGGCTGGACGCTAACTACACGTGCCAGATGCCTACTACAGCGCCAGACATGCCCGGGCACACAGGTCCCTGCAGGTTCTGACCACCCTCCTCCACAGAGCTGCCTTGAGGCCAGACACAACAAATGACAGATGTGGCCAGAGCCAGGCACAAGCTAAGCCAGGCCTGTTTTGGGGACAGTTTGCTTGTCTCCTTGTTGTTCCTGCTTAACTCTGTGTTTACGCCTCACTACTAAGATTCCTCTTTTCTCTCTGCTCTTGGAACAGTACTTGTTGTTCCTCTCCGCCTCCCTCAACACAAAGAGGTAGGATTACTGATTCCGCAGGGAAGCGAAGGCCATACTTCCCATTACACTTTCTATTTCTAAACTGATTTGTGTGAACACCAAGAAATGCACAATCCCACAGGAGTGATACATGCTTCCCTATTTCTCTGGCTAAAACAACAAAAAAAAGATTTTAAATCACTTATAGCTTCATCAGATCAGCACGTTCAGCAGGAGAACTGCTTATATCAGCTGAGTCACTTAACACAGTAATGAGCTTTTGGCCAGGTGATAGGTTATGTTGAATCCTACTGGATCAATGTGAAGGGGAAAAAGCTCAGCTTATTTGAGTACTCCATCCTCTAAATGTACACAGCAAGATGCCAAGATGGCTCACATACGCTATCCAAAGGAAACTCAGACTAATTCTACATTATATTGCCTTTTCCTATCCATCTTGCTTTCTCTCACTTATGCTCAAGATATTACGATTTTAGCAAATAAAACCTGAAGGGAAGAAAAAAACGCTGAGACCTCATTACATCTTGTTTCCAAATCTTCTGCCACTTCAGTTAAATTCGATCAAATTTCACTGGTAAAATATCTTTTGGAGAAAATCAATAGAACGATCAGCTGAAGTACTAACTCTCCATTTGAATCCAAATTTTGATGAGCAAAACTCTTAAGCAAAAAATACTGAAAAATATGTACAAAAGGCAAATGAGATTATACCTGAGCATGTTACTGAAGTGGAAGAGATACATAAGCTAGACAGGGGAAAGGGAGACTACAGTCCTGTTCCTGTTGCTCACATACAGATGATCATATTCTTTTTTTTTTTTTTTGCACTAATTTAAAGCAAAAATCTCAATATCAAAGCAACTTCTGACATGTTCCCCACAGAAAACAAGCTCCGCAGGGAGAGCAGGAGCAGCTGAACAAGTGCAGCACATCAGCCGCTCTGCATTTATCCCAGGTGCCTACTTCCACCTGCAATAACTGCAGAGGAGCTCTCTGAACAACTCTGCACTTAGTGTGTACCACACTGCCATGTATTGACCCATATATGAAGATAACTGGGCAAGGAGAAGAAGAAAAGCAACGCACTGCAAGGCCCAAAAGCAGTGCTGGATTTTTCCCCATTGCTCTACTTCGGGTAAGGGGAATATCTACCTCTCCCAGGTCAGCTCCGAGCTAATCCTAGATGGCCTAGTGGTGATACCCAAAGAGCTGCAGCCGCAGGTGGTTTGTGCATAGGCTGATGAGCACAGGTGAGAGCATCAGGGCCACATTCCTGCAGCCACACAGCCTCCAGGTGCCTGCCCAGTAACTCCCTACAGAAACCAGCTGGGCTGCATCCTTGTATCAACCCATTCACACTCGTGTGTATTTTACAGGTATATCCAATACAGTCTTGCCATATATCACCTCACCAAAATATTTAGAAACACATTACAGTACAATACAATACCAAAGAGCACTGTTTTGGACATTCATGGCTGGGAAACGCTCTCTTGAAAACAAACAAGCAAACACCATAGTGAAGACGGACTCACTTTGTTCACCTGTATCCCAAAGTCATTTTACTGGTCCAGGGTTTGTAATACAATACTTCAGGCTAAATAACAGCCCTATGCACATAGGAACAACCTGATCCAATGATCTCCAATAAAGGTTCCTAACTATGGCAATGAGCGAGCAGCTAATTCCTCCCTCTACTCATTGAAAAGAAAGGAATTTACTATATGTGAACCATTCAAAGAAGAAATGTCCCATTAAGGACAATGGTAAGTCACATTTTCATTTCTAAGGAGATAAATTTGGCTTCCTAAACTCTAAAGTATCATGAGGGGGATTTTCTACCAGCTCTACCAGTCATTAACAAGAAGTCACTCATCTGACACTACTTTCTATAAAAGAGACAGATCATGAAAGCACCCGAGTGGCTGAAAAGAAAGAAATCTGTGAATGAAAAGTGCTATGGCACCAAAGTAGATATGCAGGACAGTGGTTATTCATCATCCTTGCCTTCTAATAAGACAGTTTTCCAGACACCTAAGCAATTTCTGAAAAATAGTTTCAACAGTTTTGATTAATATCTACAAGGTGGCATTATTGCTTTCCTTGTTCAAAAAAAAAAAAAAGATATCTAAAAAATACCCCCATCTATAAATGTGTGATCAAGGTGTATGTTGGAACACCTCTTAAAATGAAGCATTTCTTAGTTTCAGTCCAGCCTCCAAAGAATGCCCTCATCCGATCGGAGAAAGTGAACAGGCACGTTTAGGCTAATAGCTAACTATCTTGAGCTAACTTGAGAAAAAGTACGGACGGGTAGGTAAGAATTAAAGGGCTGTGAGACAGCACATCTTCACCCGCGGTTAACAGAGGGAGATTTAGAACTCTCATAAATTCTTTAATGTAGACATTAAGTATAAAAATCACGCGCGAGCAGAGTGACATGAGGTTTTTGGGAAGCAGCTGACGGTTGCTAGAAATTCATTGCAAAGCATATGAATTTTGACCTTCCCTTTACAACTAACCGAGTTATCAGCAAAGGCCAAGTATTTGCCATTCTACTTTTTCCTGCTTCAGGCTACAAATCTTAATGTTATCTCAATATGCATTATGAATGCATGCACTTCATTAGGAATAACTAGGTAGGGTAACATGAAATAGGCACTTTAAGGGCCGTACAATATTTCTCTCACTGCGAGGAAGAATGCCAAGGAATTTGGGAGAGCTCATTTACAGTGGGGATACACCAGCTCTGAAGTAAGGGTCACTCCAGAAATGCAACTTATTAACACCTAATGTGTAGGACGCCCCGCAGGCTCCCTGTGTCCCTCCCGGGTCCCCCCGAGCCCCGCGGCGTTCCCGGCCCTTTGCTGCCACCTGGCGGTCAGGGGCCGCCACGGCCCCGGTCCCCGTCTTTTTTTTAAATATCCATTACGGTTATTTATGCCACTGCAATTACTCAGAGTCCCACTGATTCTGCATTCCTTTTTGGCTCCTGCGGAACCAGCCGAAGCCCATCTCAGTAACACCAGCAGCCTGCACGCCCCTGCAAGCCATCCAGGGCTCCCCCGGTGCCATGCTGGTCCTNAGGGGTGTCCCCGCAGGGCGGCGACCCGGCGGGCGGGCCCCGGGCCCGGCTGGCCCTGCCGGAGAGCCCCGCTGTGCGGGGCCGAAGAGCTTGCGGAGGGGAAGCCACGGGGCCTAACGCAGCTGGGGGGAACGGCTGTGAAACCACCCGGGTGCAAATAGGCCACCGATGAATCGCTCACATCCTTGGTCCAGATTATTTAACAAGTGAAGGATGGTCACTGTGGGCCGTTTTTCACCCAGCCAGCCCCTTTTCTCCTGCATGCAAATCAGCACACAGGGGATTTTATGCTCATTTGTCATTTAGAAGGGAGCTAGGAGAGTATAAATTCGTCTCAGTCCTTCACGCTTCTCCTGCTCACAACTGGTCATAATTTTCATTTATTGTTTGTGCTATCCTTTAAAACTAATCACACATTGCTTTTCTAGCTTTCCATTCCGCTGTCTTCTGTTATTGCATGACAAATGGCAGCACTTTTCCAAGAAGTGCCTCGGGAAACAACTCTGAGGAATAATGTGGCGAGTACCCTCCGGCTGTCTGGCAGCTCCGGCGCCTGGTGGGCTAGTGGGCTTCCAGCTCTCCTGTTCCCCCACCCAACCCCAGCCTTCCCTGGCTTTTCCTGGCTTTTCCTGGCTTCCTCCTCCCCTCCAGCCTTTCCCATTTTTTCCACACTTTCAAAATGAGTCAAAACATGCGCATGAAGAATCACCAGACTCATACGGCTGGGCCAGCTGGCCATGTGTCACTATGAAGTGTGTTGCTCATTTTAGGACTGTAGGTACTACTGCTGCCACATAAATTTTGTACCTTTCTTACTGTTGTGAAAGTTCTTAACAGTGAAAAAAACCTATGGGTACAGAAGTGCTGGAACAGAAGTACAAGACAGCTGCTAAGAGCAAAGAGGCATATTCAACACGACATGAGCTTTCAAGAAAGCCAACTGCAAAGTCTGAAGTTACATGCTGATTTTTCTGGCAGAGGAAGTGGTGTTCACTGTGAAGGCAGCAAAAAAAAAAAAAAAA
>VXBO01001775.1:397620-435207 GCA_013400135.1 Rhinoptilus africanus | reverse complement strand
AAAAAAAAAAAAAAACACCAACACCAAAAAAAAAAACCCAAGTAATTGTTTCAAATGCCAGATTTGTCAAATAATAGGTAATTTCTGAAACCTCATCTGCAAGGAGTAACTAGACGTGAACCAGGTCACGTCCAGAGGATCTCAGTAATTCGCCATAAAGAACAGCATGCATCACTCACAATCATTTTAGTTCCTGCAATTATGTGGGTCAGCAGAAAATTAAGTAGAAAGAACTCTGTACTTAACAGATCTTTTTTACTTATTTTCCCATACTGCCCTTCGCTGCACCTAAGCTTCTCCGTACTTGAAGAGTACAAGGTGCCCACGTGGCACAGTGCAGAGCAGGACAGTACCCCCTCCAGAAGCCAGCACCCTCTTGGAGACGGAGGGCCCAGGGAATTCTAAAAGAGGACTACCTGTTATAATGCAGCCCTAAGAGGTGCACACACTCTCGCTGGAGCACGGAGAAACAATCTCTGTCACAGGCCTTAGACAGCCTCGCAGCTTTTCAACAGCTTGCAGAAAGTGGCACCTGGTTCTATAATCTGTTCCTGAAGGCTGACCATACTTCACTTTTACTTTACGGCTTCTTCACAGAAAAGATCTTTGATGAAAATCACAAGCCACTAAAGTTATCTTTAAGTTTTGCCAAGGATGTTAACAGGCCAAAATATTTCCCCTTTTTTGCAGTACTTCTGTACTGGGACTTGTTCCTTCTGCTGAGTGACCAGGCTGTGAGTGAAGAGGCTGGCAAGCCTCAGGGAGAAAGAGCACCTTGTAGCTACATGCAATAAAGGGGTTTGCAGTTAAGGCAAGGGACCTCAACCTGATTTGGAACAGAATGCATATTATTTTTTAATCCACAACCACTTGCATGGTGTCATCTAGTGAGGCTTTTCTGCTGCAGAGTGACTGCGCAGAGACCTATCTCAGAACCTATTCACTAGGTGAGAAACCAAGGCCAGCTAACCTCCCTCTGGAATATCCGCCCTCCTTACACTTCATTTAGCTACACAAAAAAAATCCAGATATGATGAGAAGAGGTTTCAGAACCACTGAAGAAACCCTAAAATTATCATGCAGAGGCTAAATGGTGTCTCACACGATTTTAATTGAGGAGTGACTGGGGTTGATCCTGCTAAGAATTAAACATTCTAATCTAAGAAATATAGTTTTAATTAAGCCTAGCCAGTACACAACAGGAACAGGAGCCACTGCTCTTATACATGCGTCTTTCCATCTAGATAACAAATGGCTCCAGGCTTCTCCTAAAACTCCTTAACTTTGGATGGAGTCTCTTGGGAGTGAGGAAGCACATTTCGAAAGCAGCAAGGCATTTTGGGGAGAGAAAGCTCTTTAGGCATTGATGTGGCTTCATAACATTTATTTTGAATCATTACAGCGAGAGAGAGACAAGGGGGAGTTAGAGTAACACCTTGCCGGGAAGGCACCCACAAACTGCCTGTGGATTGCTCTCACAGCTGACCTCTACAGGGAAAGGGGAGAGGAATGAGGTGGCAGCAAGAAGGTGATGATGAGCGCAAGGGACAGCACTTAGAGCAGCTCTAGCACTCAGAAGGGCTCCAGCTTTCCAGATAATAAAGTGAAAAACTCTTTAGAAAGAACAGAGGTGCCAAGCGCTGGACTGAGAATGTTTGTACTGATGAGATGCCTCTGTAACACCTGCACCCAAAAATTGTCCATTAATAGGCACAAGCAATAGTCACCTTGCATGACTTGTGACCTCCTCCTCTCTTCTGTTTCAGCACAAACCACAAATGGTTAAAAGCAACCAGCTTTCCTTTGAACTGGAGGAGAACACAGTGGCTCATAGATGCAGAAGCAACAGAGAGGTATTTAAAAAAATGACAGACTTTGATCTGAGACCACTTCCTGACTAGTCCTGCAGACAGACTAATACACACTATCATCGAGCACATAGGTATGCTGGTAAGTATGTGTGACGGAGCCTCCAATCACTGCATCTGCTGTGTAATCCTGCCAGCATACCCAAGTGCTATTCTAGAGATAAATTCTGAATGTAGGAAACATGGACTAATGATATATGTTTGGCATAAAGAGAAGCTAGATCAAAGCTGGGTGTCAAAGCTGAAGGCTTTTCCTGATTGGAGGAAGGAAATGTCAGGACAGCCTGAACAGGGCAGAACTTTATTTTTGTATGTTTCCAATCTTGCCAAAATGAGTAACCTCAAAAGAATTTCACAGACAAGTTTACAAGCAGAGACATACCTTGACTATTGAAATAAATCATTTTCAGTGGCAAAACATTACAATGGGATGAATGTTCAACCAGCTGTAGGTCACAGAAATTACAGGAACATTACAGAAGAGGAATCATCCAAGCTGCCATAAGTGTTTTAGAAAATATTTCCTTCGCCACTCATTTGTTGCCTTCCCTGGCGATCCAGGAAACATGTCCAAATCATGCGAATGCGCGCTTTCTAGCATTCTCTGAAGCAAGAACATGCTTTACCTGCCCCTGCACATCACGACTTAAACACAAAGCAATGCCAGTGCAGCAGGATGCAGAACAGTCCGCTGTGACAGCTGTGTGGCTGTAGCTAATCTTTTGATTCACAGCTCTTCTCAGCCCTTTATTACCAGAGAAAAAGGCAAATGGGAAAACCCGTAGGTATTCTGTTGTCGCTATAGATTGTTGCAGGTAAGAGCTGCAGGAGCTGAGAAAACAGCGCTTCTTCAGTGCAAATCAGGACATTGCTGGCAACTCGCACTCAGCAAGGGATGCTCAATTTGAATCAGCACCCGCTACAGACCTGCTGATCTTCTGGGTGCGCCTTCCCCACAAGGTATTGAGGGAGACACTTTAAGGATGTTCTCCTTCCATCGAGCTAGCATGGGGCACCAGTTAGACCACTAGCCTAACACAAGACATTTACTCAACTATCTGTTCAATTACAAGTTCTTGTACGACCTTCTGCAGTTCCCTCAGTTTCTCACCGCTTTGGTTCCTTTACTGGAAAATGTTGCTCATGGTAGAAGAAGTGTTTAGACACCCAGAAAATACATGTGTTGGAATAAAAATGTATGAGACAGCCATGCAGTGCAAGGAGTGATAACCCTCTGACATGCATTTCTGCTTTTCCTCTCCAGCAATAAACCTTCTGCCATATCCAGCACTTCCCAGTACTGCATGTAAAGTAGGTCCCACGGCAGTGAAACGAGCACCCGCTGCCTGGCCACCCATCTTTCATCCGCGCTGCAGTGGCATCCAGCCCTGTCTGCAAACAGGGAACAGCTGCAGGCTGATACGGCTCAGCATAGAAACGGTTCTCCTCCACTAGCTTTCACGCCCATGCACTGTTGTGTTCTGATACTATTGTGATGGGGAGATAAACAGGCCTTTTTTAAGCCAGCCATGTCTGCTGCAGTGTATTACCAATAGCCTCAATCAAACTACCTTCAATTTCTCAGTCATGTTTGCCATCCTACTCCCCGACCACTCCAGCTCTGCACACACTCCAGCACAGACTGGTAAGGCGAAGCCAGGGCAGCCTTCTTGACTGCCTTCTCCATTGCTCTAATGCCACAGTCACAACAGTACCAAAGCTATAAAGCTTGATTTGGCCACCACCTGTCCTGGTTTCAACATTTTAGATGAAAAAGATGTCCAAAAGTGCCAGATACTGTGTAGGAAATTAGTTTTGGCGACATTTCACAGCTTGCCCTCTTGTTATCTACTGCACCCAAGATCTGAGTTTGAATCTGGTGCTCTGAAAGATAGGTATAATAGGTATTAGATTTTTTTTTTAGTAGAGGTAATTTACTCTTCCAATCATTTACAGGTATATGAATGGAAAGCAAATGGGAATCTTTCTCTCCTCAGAAAGAAAAGTTTACAGCAACACTGTTAGAAGGAGGGGTACCCACGAGAGCTCATTTCCTCCTTTCTCCCACTTACAAGTGGTTCCTAAAATAGATTTTCCTTCCCATAAACTATCTGGATCTTTAATGAGAGTTACTTTAACAGAAAGTAGCACTTTCATTCGTGCATTACAGGAAGATTGTAAACCCGGGACACTTTTGCTACATGCTCCAAACACTACAAAGCAACGTTAGAAAACAGAAAACAGAAACAAAGAGATCAAATGCTTACCTGTTTGACCACCCAAAATCAAATGGGTACTTGGTCTAAACATCTAGGATTTTATACTCCTGGACACTAAACAACAGTTAGGTTTTGCAATTACAAAAGAGAAAACTTACAAACACAATAATATTTAAGAGCTCATATGGAAACTAAGTATTACCACCATTATGGACCGATCTCTCCAAAGGACTACAAATAAAGACAGAACTTCAGTAATTCCAAAATCTTGAGCTAAAGAATCCATCTGGAAAGTTCAGTTTTTCTGTCTCTGGCTCTGAATTTGACTGTCCACTTCAAAAAGCAGTGCCTGACAGAAGAATCTCAATCCTGTAAGAAATTGCTAATTCCAGTGCACATTCTGCTTGTTTCAAATTCCACACAGCAATTAGGAGTGAAACACACATCATAAGCGTATATACGTATTAAAGTGTTAGAGGTCCCCTTCAACAATAAGCACATTCCATTCTCTTGCATGATAAGTAGCATTTTTCTTTTAATCTTCTTTAATTAATATCCTTCAGCCAATTTTTAATTCTCCTGTGTATTATGACCAATGGGCAAATGATTCATAAACTGATACAGCAGTTCAAAAACTCTTCAATCAGTAGTTTGCATTCTTAATTAGTTTGAAACTTCTGTATTTGTCAAAACCCACAGTGCATCATCTTCATTTGTATTATGCCTGAAGGTTTCAGTGAAGAGTCCATAATAAGTAAATGAAGTTTTGATGGAGCCTGAGAAGTTGTGAATACGTCCTTCTCCTTTTCTTGCTTTGTACTTTTATGTTCCACAACCATAACTGTCTAAAGAAACGTGGATTTGGCTTGATGCCTACGGATTGAACTGCTGTGGATAACCCTAGGTGGTTAAAAATGCAATTGAATGGAATCTCCATGTACCTTACATATACCTTAAATGAAGCAAGTGGTGAGATTTTAGTCTGTAAAAGAGGGATTTTACCTGCTCAGATGAAAGAATCCAACACAGAACAGCTTACTCAACAATCAGAATCACAACATGCGTTTTTTCAAGCAATAATGTGTTGACTGCCTAGGTTTCTGTACAAAGCAAATGCTCAGGACTGACCTGCTCTATGCATCTCAACATTGAGCTTGTGGGACTGCGCAAAGAGCAAGAGAGAAAGAAACAATTTCCATTTCATTCTCACCTCAGCTCTCACTACTGCACACACAATTTACATTAAACAATCATCTCTCTCTGATCTCCTCTTTGCCTCAGGAATACTGCACAGTGACCCACTTTTTAAATGGGGAAAATCAGACTGGGCATGAGATTTCTCCCTCCGCTTATAGCCTAACGCTGAGAGACTCTTTGGTGAAAAAGAAATGGGAAATTACAGCCAGTGAAGTCACTGAAAGCTATATTTGGGAGCAGGTTGTGAACTTTAGAGCATCAGGTCTCTTCAGATGCCATAATCTCCCTAAACAAGGGGAAAGATCTCAGATATAGACAGCACTTAGCAGTTCCTATGGACTACTTCAAGTCTCTCTGCATTCAGCACATGTCTGAGACACCACACTGAATTCTGCTTTCATTTTGGTTTGGCTGTTGTCTCTCACTCCCTTTTTCTTGTATAACACTTCTCACTCCTAAACATGCAGTGTACCTCGTGATCACTACGCTGCTTCTGCTTTGAAAGACTGTAAACCAGTCCCTGTGATCTGTGACATCCACAGTGCATGATACCCAAGGCAGAGAGGCCCAAGCAGTTCTGTAGGTTGCCCCTGAGCTGAAAATCCAAACTGTAAAATCTAGTGCTAATAAGGAATGAATTGTCAATGCACAGTTGAAAAGCACTTCCAGGACAGTGGTCCTGTTTTCAGGTGCATCCACATTACTTTAAAATGCAGCAATCATGAGCTGCTTCAATTCATCTTAAAATTTCAATATAGGCAAAAATAGATCTATTATTACATTTTTGTCTCTGAAATGCAAACTTCGAGAAACTGAATAAACTAATTAGCAAGGTTGTTCAGAGTAACTCAAGTGTGTAAATAATGAAAAACACTGAAATGAAATCTCAAAAGAAAGAAAAACTCATCAAAATAGACACCTCAATGTAAAATATGACTAAGTAGAGAGCTTGTACAGGAATGGAAAGGGCATTCGTTGGCAAAGAGCATTCTTCACATGGGAAAGGTACAGAAATACATCCAGAAGGGTTTAGATGGACTTACGAAGAAGAAGAACCCTGGCCTTTAAGTTCATAAGCGGAGAAAGGCATAAAAGGGAAGAAGTAAGGCCTTTACCCAGCCACAATGCGGTGAAGCCAAAGGTTAATTTAGGTTTGGCCTAGCAATTAAATGCAGCTTTTCTTCTGTTTTCAATAGGGTTGATTACATTCACAACAATAAGAGTAGGGCACCTCATGGAAGTGAAGCATTTACCACATTCTATGAATTACCAAAATTTGGACCATCACAACAAAACTGAAAATAAAGGAGAAAATAGTCTACATCCAAAGGTGTAAAAAAATCACTGGTACAGCAGATAGGATATTTGTTCCTATAATTTGACAGCAATACCCTGCGACCCAGAGCAACAAAACGTTTCATGTGCATTTTTAAAAGGAGCAAGTGAGGAGACAGAGCTGGCACTTTGCAAGACTTCAGTACCGTTATCGTTGAATGAGTAAATCTAGGACAGAGAGGTAAATTAAAACTGTGATAAAATGCCACGTGGTTTTATCAAGCTAGATTGTAGAAGTCTATAGTGTCTCTCTTCAATAAGATACATGGTTCTTTTAGACAAGCTCAATGCATTAGAACTAATCTCTATGGACTTAAACCAAGAATTGCTTTCACTGCCTCAAGGGAGATTAATTATTAAAGTGGAAAAAAAAGGAGATTAAAAGAATAACTATTAGGTAGGTAAGAAGAAGAGATTATAACTGTTTATACTACTGGGAAGAAAAAGGGGTGTCTTTCTGAAATCAGTGCCAATCGCTGTTCTGCTTAGTATTTTAATTGAAATATTGGTCCAAGGAGAATATGGTCTAAAAAGCTACATTATACTGAAGCTTCAGGTGACATAGGTAGTACCAATTACTGAGAACAAGTTTTCATGCAGAAAGAACTGCACAGCCCTGTGGCGTAAAGTCACAGAGACAAGAAGAAATTCACCAACGCAAAGGCCTGCATTTATAAGTAAGCACTTCGTTGTTGGAGCCTGGGCCTTATTACATGAAGGTGACAGTAAAGAAAAAAAGCAAAAGCTGTATAGTTAATGGTAAAATAACAACATGGTGCCAAACCAGTTACCTCCAGGGATCACCAGGGCTGCTCATGGGCAACACTCCACTATATATTTACTTCTAGAAAAGGGACAAAATGTACGCAAAGTTGCTGGGTTTAAGCCCTATCCCTGTTAAAGAGCAAAAGGGATAACCAATATCAAATTAGAAGTTTGTAAACTAGAGTACCAGTTGACAAGGACAGATATGAACTAAAATCTTGATTTGAAAAATAAGTTCATATTGGGATGAATTCAAACTTTAGAAATGCCTCAGTTTAAGCCCAGATCTCAAACTCAGGAACATTCAGATCTGATGCTGGAGTCAAGGCTTGTAACTCTGACACTGTTCCATTGCATGAAATGAGAAGCAGCACAGGGTAGGCCATAAAGGGCACGCTGCTCCATTCCTGCAATGCATGAACAGTTTATTTCATTGATTAGACTCAGAGAGGGGCAAGGTTTCTCTCCCACCCATACCCGAGGCACGGGGACGATGAATGAGTGAGCAGGAGAGGGGTCTAGGCAGCTACTGCATGCAGGCTCTGAACAGCCGGGAGAGGGATGTCCGCTCCTCACTGAATTAGAAGGTTGCTTATAAACCTAGGTGTGTCTTGGTCCACGTTCTCCCTCTCCCATGAAAAGCCTTTCTGGAAGAAACATCTTTGTATAAGATTGTAATGTTGGGATACTGTTCTCCCAGTCTGCTTGCTCTAATTTTCTTTATCTTTTTCATGAGATTCATTTTTGAGTTTAGAAATTAGGAATCTGCCATGCCTACCAGAACAAGAGGTGAGCAGGTGCCTACTTCCTAGCATCCCAGTATAAACAAAAAGTAAGCAGAAGAATTATTATAAATGCTCAGGGATTTTCCTCTGCTCCTTAAATGTATTTACACCAAACAGGTATTATAAGTGATGAACGTGGAGGCTTCAGTAAAGACTATTGAAAAACCTGAAGCAGCTCTAGCTCAGTGTGCTGTGTGCATTCTGTAAGGCCTCCAGCTGGGGACAGCGAGAGGAGGAAGAAGCGAGTCCAGAAACGGAGAAACGCCGTGCCTTTGCCATGTCCTTGGCCTCAAATTATGGACTTTTTACCACAGTGGAGGTAAAGTAGAACTAACAATGACAGCAGCCAGATTTGAAGTACGTACCTGCATTTAACTAAACTAGTCACTAGATGTCACTGTAAAATGTGTCGAATTCAACAGGGGGAAAAATATACCTGTCAGAAAACATGGTCACCACCACCCACCGCCCCCCAGCTACCACAGTGTGTTCTTCACAGAGAACCAGGAAATCGTAAAGCCTTAGCTGAAACAGTAAAAAACTTGTGGAATCAGATATCCATCGAAAAATTTGGGAACTGAATGTCCCAGCTGCTTGCATGCAGATCTCAGACTTGCTGGAATTTCAGCATAGTCGATGCCGAGCATTAATGGGAGACAAATCGGTCAGTCAGAGGTGGCTTATACTCATCGTACTAAAACGTTTGAGTTTCACTCTACACCTATAAAATGTCTACCTGGGACCTTTTGCCAAAGTTATCTCATCCTTTGCACCACAAAAGCCACTGCTGAAACCGAATCTTTTTAAAGGATTAAACTGTCTCCTAACAGGAATGAATGCTCAGCAGTAGCTACACATGATCATCTGGGTCATACGCATTTCACAGGAAGTTATGGCAATTAAACTGCTTTTCTCTCTGAGAGAATTCTGGATAACTGTCTTGCAAAAGTGAATTTTTAATGCCATCATGTTTACGGTTCTAGTTGCTGCTTTTTACTCAGTATTGCTAGCTGTAAATTTTGGTTTCTTGATTATGAATCTGATTCCCATGGTACTGCCTTTCTAGCAAAAAAATTCTTGTGGGCCTGATCCAACCGAAACAAGTTGTACTTTTGATTTTTTTCACTTTAATAAACCAAACAGGAAGCTTCTTGTGGTTTTGGGGGTTTCTTCCCTTAACAGAAGAAAGATCAAATCTTCATTCCTTATTTTATATGAAAGATTCTTTGATGACTTGCTGACACAAATACATATCCAATGGAAAGTCAGCCTTCCGTAGCTCTGCTCCCCGCAGAACATTTCATCACTGTCAATGTAACACTGGAGCTACTTTTCTGACTTTTTTTTTTAAACTTCTAATGAATTTATAATATACCGTCCCTTCCTCTTCTTCTCTCTCCACACTTACACTTCTCCCTTTGCTGTAGAGGCTGCGAATTACTGTTTCTTCTTCTTTCTCACATACCCGTTCTTCCTATTTTCCCACCTACAGTGGAAGAGGCTCAGTTCTTGTGAAAATGCGTTTGTTTCTCCATCCCATCTAGGCATGACACCTACTCAAGTGTACCAGCTGCTACTTTCCGTGCCTGGCTCTCCTCCTTGTTGAGTGCTTACCCAGCTACTGAGTTTCCAGTCATTCTCTAACAGTTGCTGCTGTCTGGGCAGTTCCAGCATCTGGACTCTCTCGTACTGCTATTCCTTTCACAGCAGCAAGAACCAGGTGTAAATCCATAACCTTGCTGTAATCAACAGTAAAATTCCCACTGGTCTCAAGAAGATTAGGATTTTTTACACTTATAGCACCAGAGAAGAAAGGAAGTAGGGCTTCCAATTTTGGATTCATCTGTCTAAATTATTAAATAAAATCATCTGCAATAATTTTGGGTTAGGTGTGATTGAGCAGCTCATTCATAGCAGATTTGACGAATGAATGATTCTGTGATTCCTACTCTGTGAACGTATTTTTGACAGGTCTCATGATGTTACAAAAACCCACGCTGTTTATTTTTTTTCCACGATTTGAGTTCATAATTCTCTATATAAATTTGAATATATCTTTTAATGATTTGTACTTTAAGTACTTTTATGTGATTTTAAATTTTAATATACATTTTAATTCTCTTTTTCTCTGCTCTCTTTCCTAAGTCATTTCAAAATACCATTAAAAGTCACTCGAGTTCGCAGCAGCTGTACCAAGCAGAACAGTGGGAAAGGAGACATTATTTCCCTCACAAAAAACTGAATTAAATTTATATTGCAGGACCATTTTAACTTTGGTGAACTTGAATTCCCACCTGTGAACAAAAACACTAGAAGTCTGCCTGCATGAGGGCTTCAAGACTGATCCCAGCGCTTGGAAAAATAAATGACAAATCACAGGGTATTTCTTAGTTCTTATCTCTATATTATACATGCAAAAAAATGTTTTAAAACTAGATTTTAGAAGACTTCACAAATTATCTGGAGACCTTTCTACTGAGTTCAGCATGTCGTGCCTTTGCAATTCAGACACATTGAGGGATATAGTTTCCAAAACACAAACAAAATCCACAGGAAGTGTATTTATCTCCACTTCCTAACTAGGGAGCTCAGATACAAGATTGCTGCCTAATTTAAGCACCACGGCTGGCTGGATGAGTTCTGGTGTTAGGACTACTTCTCACCACAGATTGTATAGGAAGTCTGGCTACGACAGCTGAGGGAAACTGGCAGACTAAATCACTTGTTGCTCTTTTGAACTATGTACCATAACACCCAATGCAGTCCTCTATATTAAGCAGACAGAATTCCACTCTTCAGCGTTGTACCTCCACAGAAGCCTGTGAACAGCCAGCTTTAAGACAAAGACCTGAACTTGTTACCTGCATCATTTGTCAGACCTTCAGGGCTAGCACAGCAACCTGTATTTCGTTTTGCTTTAAATATTTCCAGTAGAACCACTGATGATGCATGAGTTAGGAAAAAATCCCCAGGCTGACGGTTTTGGATCTGAGGGTGAGTATGCAGTGCTTGTTGTCAAGGAGGAGGGTAGAAAAGAAAGGCATGGTTGTCTGCAAGAGAAAGCTAGAGATTTTAAAACAAAGGGATCATAAAGTGACCACTTTCATGTGGTCACTGATCAGCATTTAGCCCTATGGTACTAAACTAAATAGATTTTTTAAACTTAAGCATTCCAAGCTTAAGACACTGATAAAAAATCATTAAGCATTTAATGAAAAATCCAAAGAAAGAAATGTCTGTCTAGCTTGGAAGATGCAACTGATTTAGTGAGAGGAGATTTTACACTTAGGCAGCACAGCTGTATTTCCTTCCAAAGCGAAATAGAGCAGGTTGAAAATAAAAGTCGGTGTTATACACAAAGTTTTAGGATGAGCTTGGTTTCTGAAACAAGATTTCAGTCCGCTGGGACCAAATCCAAGAATCTTCGAGGATGGAGTTTTGGCAGTGATTTTGTTTCAGAAATAATATAAAGCATGTTTCAGATATGTAATAAGCTGTCTGCCCCCAGCAGCATTATGTTACCAGCTACCTAGAACTGGGCTTTCAAACTTCCCAATGCAAATCCTGAGATATCTCAGGAAATCTCTGGAAAAACTGCCTGCTCGGATTCTCAGGGCTGCCAAGCCTGAAGCAGTTTATCTGGCAGGTCTGCCTTAGAGCTACTGATCTTGGAAAACTTAGGTTTCACTGCCAGTGTTCCAGGAAATTTGTTTTGGTGTGGTGGAATGAAAAATCTTGCCATATGTTGCCACAGCAGCAGCAGACAAACAACAATCCTTAGGTATGTGTTACATGCATCGTTAATGCATAGGAAAATGAATACATTGAAATTACTCTGTCAGACAATTAAGTCTGTTGTGCATATACAAGCTACAGGAACTATTCAAATGCTTACTCTTCATGCCCTGGTGACCAAGAACTTAAAAGAAGTCTCATTATTTCTATTTAAATCTTCGGATGAAGCTTTCTCTTTGGAAATATGAGGGAGAGATGATTCTCTTTGAATCAGAGAACAATGGACACGGTCATGTATATCTTTATCATGTAAAATATAAAATAGGTTTTTGTCATAGACACAAAAGGACTGATTTCTTTTCAGTCGTTGGTATATAAACAATCTTGGGAAACGTTAGAAGATGCTTTCAGTATTTTTTTATGTGGCAGCTGGTTACAGGTAAAAGACCTTTTTTTGTTACAGAATGACTAACACAGATAATCTTTTAGGAAATATTCCCAAAGGCAATTTAAAGAGATTTTGCTATTTGCAGAAGGCACTGTTACTATTTAATTTATAACATTAATAAAATTACTTCTAAATTATTTAATAAGTTAGCGAATAATCACAAAGTTAACACTTGTCTGCTTTGTAAGCGGTATGAATCATACACCAGATTGAAACATTCTGGTCATGAAATAAACAACTATAACAATTTCGGTTTAAAAAAAAAGTAATCACAAAGCAAAAGGACTTAGGTTTGCTGTTTTACAACAAGGGAAGCGGGTGTTGTGCCAGGGAAATTTTTTTTTAATTTTATCTAAGAATTTTTTACTATTTTTTTTCTTTTAATGCATGCAATTTTACATTCCTTATTCTTTATTATCATAATATATCACTAATTTATAGCATTATCAAATGCAAGCACTTTATTTCAGGCTTTAGTGAGTTGCCCCAGTATTTCTAGGGCAGGGTGATCTGAGGGCAGAAAGAAACCACTTATGGCTCCAATCTCAATATAAATCCTTGGCAAGAGGCAGAGAGAAGAGAGGGGAGAAACAAAAGATAATTTTAATTCCTTCCTTTCTCAGTCTAAAGATCAAGCCTTTCAAATCCCTTATAATACACTTTTAAAAAGATTGAAGTTGCTACAAGTAGCAGAGTGTCTCATTGTGGGTTCAGCCATTCTCTGACGCTAGTTGATAGATGTAACGTCATGCAATCTGTGTACATATAGCGTGTCTGTGGGCGCATACAGTGAAGGATTAGGACTGACCGTGTAAATAAAACTGTGTAAGTCTAAAATAGATGGAGCACTTTGTATTTTTTCATTTGACTACTGCCTGGTGTTGCTGGTCGTAATGTGCAGAGCTATTATTGAAACTTACCTGCAATCAAACTGTTGTTCAAAGGTTTAGAAATATTTGGGGAACATTAAGAGAAAAAACCCAAATAATTGTGTCAAATAGCCAGGAGTCTTGCATTTAAGAAAAATAAAATATTTTTTTCCTGTTGTTAAGTAGAAAACAATGAATATCTCCTCCTTTTCAGTTTCCCAATCAAGACTGAAAATAGAAGAGGAGAAGTTTTCATTTGTCTTGGATTCATATTTTTAATTAACAACAACTGTTATTATCTACCTTGATCTATAGCTTCAGGATGTGCTTCGCTTCCATAAGAACTTCTTAGTAAATCCACAGTGAATCACTCAAATTCACATCTCAGTGTAACAGCCTCCTATTACAATTACAGGCTGGCATTTAGCACATACAAGCGGAGCAAAGCAGGACAACAAAGATCCTCAGAAGCCAAGGAAGAGCTGTCTGTAAGTGGTGTTGGCTCTTCCTTCCCTAAGCCATTCTGACAGCTCAGTCTCCTAGCCTGACCACACTGTAGTAAGGTAAGCAGCACGGAAAATCAATCATGCAGAGTCAAATACTCGATTCCCACTGATTTCATATACGTTGTGCACAGACGGGAAGCAGCCGTTGCTTTCACTTAACCAGTGGTCATACGAAGTCAAGTTCATTCAAGACTTACCTCCTGGAGCTTCTTTTTACTTTTAAGGATTGTTGGTCTGTCAGGCACATGTGAAAGAAGAGGAATCAAATGACACTGTCTCCTCAGGCACATTTGGCAGAATACTGCAGAGAGCATTCCAGCCTTTAGCTCTATCACAGCCAGATGAAGGCTTTGGGAAGGAAGACTCTCTTCTTCTCACCTACCTGCAGACATGTCTGTCTCTGAGCTCCACCAAATCCCCTCTCACCCCCAGTCTGCTACCTCCCCAGCCCTCCTAGTGGCGATCACCAAATGCATCGTCCTGTTCCTGCCACAGCCTCACCCAGAGAGCCAGGGTTAAACTTGGCAGTTCCCTCCTTTAGAACAACAACAGCCACCACTGCCTGTCTCTGTGGCAGGCACAGGAGAGCTGATTCAGCCATGTGGGCTACCTTCATCTGTTGAACAGCCGCTCCCTGTCTCCTCCAGCAAAGCGGTGGTTAGCCGCTCCCTGTCTCCTCCAGCAAAGTGGTGGTTAGCCAGATGAAAGCATCACACAGGCCACAAGCTGAGCTGCACTCGCCGTGCAGCATTCCAAGGGTTTTAGGTCTGATCCTAGGGACAAAACTTCTCAAGGACCTTGAGTAAACCGGTAAACACTGGGGCCAATCTCGTCCTGTTCCTTCCTTCCCTGCCACACTGGCACATGCTAGAACATCGGATGTTAATGGCTTGTAGACATAAAAGTGTAAGTCACATATTCTTTCTTGCCAACCTGTTCTTTCTTGCTTCAGTCAATCCATTTGTCACTACAGCAAACTCCATATACCAACTCTTTCTGAAACAGACTTCTACATACACCTGATGAAGCTGCTACTATGCTTGTTGTTAAGGTGTTAGTGCTAAAAAAATATTATCTTATGCCAATGTTTGTTTTAATAAAAGAACTGTAATATGAAACTGCCGTTCAAACTAGGAATATGGAAAGGGCTGCAAGGTAGCTCCTGAGTCATGCAGAGCTTGCTTTTTACAATAGGGGGTTGGATATCACTTAATTCCTTTGATCCATATCTCCCACAACACATACATGCACATGCATACTCTTACCTTGCTGCTTTTACTATTAAAAACTTTCCTTTAAAGGTATTACACTTGGCTGATTTACAGTACAGATTTCAGAGGTCAGGGTGACATACATGAGAGCTAAGGATAGATCACAGTTAGTCAGAAGGGTCTAGCTATGAATATTGCAGAGGAGATTAGATGATTTCAGAGTCCAGGCATCTTTAGAGAAGATGGCAAGACAAGCTTTCCTTTAAATAAGTCCACCATGACACGAACGACTCCCACAATACTGACCAATCCCCGTTTCCCAGACACAAACACATCTATAGCAAGAGGCAATGAAGCAGTGTCGGGGGGAAGGGAATAAATACATTTTCATTGGAAACCTTAGAACACTACAGTAAAGCACATACGCTAAATGAAATTAGTAAAAACTGAAAATAAAATCATATCCCACATTAATTTCTCAAGCAGAGAGAAAAAAGGCCCCCAAAAGAAAAGAAACGGGAAGATACCATTTAGTCCTTTAGGGACTTCTTGTGCTGGGCAAATTACAAGATATTATTCAGGGGCAACCTGGAACTCCAGGGTATGCAGCCAGATATTACTTACCCTGACTTATTCTGAAGACATGGTGATGTAAGTACACAGTTTTCCGCCAACATTAGCCAAAAGCATCATTTGTACTATGATGTGTGTACTAATTTTAATTACACAGATGTTCCCCAAGGACTTCTGACAGGTGACCTCTCATCAGTGAATGTCATGAAGGCATGCTGCTCCTCTCCGAATCAATCCTTGTGTCAGAGTCTTGATAAGTTAACCGATAAAGGCATTTTGTACTATCACTTTCTAGTAATTGGTTCTCAATGCTTGCTTTTTTCAGCCTGCTCCTTTGATATTCTGTAATGCCGTAGACTGTCTTTGAAAAGTGAATAATAATGGAGAGCTTTAAAGAGACGTGTAAAAGTTATGAAGTCATAAAACTGTACTTGATTCCTCCTTCAGTCTGTTTTCTGAAAGTGTGCTGAATTTTAATAGTGAAGAGATCTTATGGGCTTCAAATGAAAGATTCTTTTTCTTCTCAAGCCACACTTTCTAATGCACTATCCTCATTGATATTTCATTGCCTTCAGGATGACAGGATGTCCACAGGATTTTTTTTTCCAAGTCTCTTATCAACAGTGTTTTATGACATTTGGCCAAAAAAAAATGCATACCTACTTCGAAGGGTTTCCTTTAGAAATGTATGGTATAAATCAACGCTGTATGGAGTTACAGTCATTGTGATAAAGAAGGTATGCCAAAACACACTTTTGCAAATAGGTGTCGTACTTCTTTTCCTTTCCCTCCTTGTTCCTGGCAACTGTGTATAGGAGCTTCCCATAAATTGAGTCTGTTTCTTTTCTTCTTTTCCTAAGGTGTGACTATGTTGTGAATAATTGATGCTTCTGCAAAGAAAAATAGCTTTCTTAGTCATGTTGCACAGTTTCAACTTCCACCAGACCATTAACTCAAAATAAACTACCAAGCATTCTAACTGTCTGCTCAGTGTCTGCACAGTGACATTTACCAGGAAAGGGGCAGACAAGAAATAGTCAGTGACTGGAGATTTTTACAGACCAGAATAGTGACACTGTAATCTTGCTCTTTCCCTCCCTATACCCACCAACCCCTTTTCCAATCTCTATATCCTTTTCTAGACACAGCTAAAATGACGAGTAGGAGTGCCCCCTGATACGTGTTCAAATCTTCAAATACAAAATATAGGTATTAGAATTCACTTGAAATTTAAAAAAAAAAAAAAAGAAGAAGATGAAAAGAAAAAAGCTATTTAAGCATTCTCTGTTTCCAGGACATATAGCAGAAAAGACATTACCGTTACTAAGCTCATTTCTGAAGTCAACAGATGGAATTGCTACATTTAGAGCACTTGGAAGTTGTTTGCTCTATTCTTTGTTTGTTACAGGAAAAACCTTAGAAGTAGTTTCAAAAGACTGTGTCCAAAAGGCTTCATGCCAATCCTACTTAAACCAGCATTTCTGATATAGCTGAAAACAACTTTTACAGTTGTGAGCAGGTATAAATGTCACAGGACATTTGTAAGTACACATGAGCCAAATTAGAAACAACAAAAGAAAGCCTGATGTTATCTCCCCAGGATATTTCATGCAGCCAGTCAGTGACAGGAGCCCACAGATGCTGAGGCCAGAGGTGCTTTGGTAAATAGAACAATTTGCAGCACTGTATGAGCCATCAGCATAGCAAAATAAACTTCTTGGAGGCATGTGGGTATGCCTCTTCCTGGAAAAAAAAAAAAAGTGAAAAGCACAAAATAACTTCTTATCTACAAGAGTTAATTAACAACTGCCAGCTATGTATTGTACAAGTGGAAGCAAGAGCTACTTAAAAGGTAATTTATGGAGGTACTATGGCACTTGAGTAATTAATACAATGCCCTTGTATCAACTATCTTTGTGTCTTGCTTTAAGGAAAAAACCCCACACCTTTTTCTTGTCATGGTTTTATACTACCATCAAACACATGATACACAAATCATCAATATTTAACATTGCTCCCTACCCTTGTCACATCCAGCCTTATCTAGTAATTGACGATTCATTCACAGGAACTCCTTGCAGTGATCACCGCAAAGATTGGGAAGACATAGGCATACATGGTACTAAAACTGAATATCCACAAAGTATTTCACCCATGCATTCTCCATTTGCTTCCTCCATTTATGGACAATAGCACTATTTGCAGACAACAGCAGCAAAACTTTTCTCCAGGGATCTATTTGTATCACTGTATTTCTTGGATTATGATTTGTACTTTCTGGTGTAATAAGTGCCCCAGAGAAACACTTACATGCAGCAATCAAGAGAGGAGATCATTTTCCTGACCAATAATCCCTGCATTTTAAGCCATTCAATAGAAGGAGTGCATTAATGCCACACTGTCCTGTGAACTGCATTTACCCTTCCCCAGCCGCCACTACTGCTAACAGAGGACAGAGGGATTGCATTCTTTCTTGCTCAAAGGTAAATAATTAACTCACCTCAACTATGTCCATAGACTGGTGAAAGGGAGAAGATAGCTTCTGTGTTTGCATTTTTAAATCATGACCCAAAGATATCGTTAAAGTCCACTAACAGAAAGAGTTGGTGAGTGAAAGGCTGGGTTATTGACATGCCTTTCCTGTGAAAAACTTGAGACAAAGGTGAGATAGTGGTCTACTTCTTTGTAATTTTTTAATGTATTAATTGGTATAGATAGAATGTACTCTCAGTGATGCCCTGTACTTCTTATGTAGATTATCTAACGTCCGTTGTCATGTGTCCTAAATTACAAGTCCCTGCTGCCTATGCTGAATAATAAGGTACTTGTAACAGCTGCTGAAAGGAATAAAAACAAGCAACCAAAACCAGAGCTTTTACCTCCTTTCATTCTTATTTTTCTCTCCTTTTAACATCCATCAGGCCAAAATGAATGACAAGGATTAAATTATTCGTCTGCCAGCTTATCTCAGTGGCTGTTCTTAGCAGAATATCCATGAAAATCATTGAGAGAGCAGGATATGAGCAGGTGAATCAGACTCTGCAGGGTCACTGCACATTTGACTCTCACTGTATTAGCTGCTCCCTGGTATTAGAAAGACTCAGAAAAAAAAGATATCCCATCTAAATGAATGCTAAATATCGAACTAAATCGAAGACAATAGATGTAGACTTTGATCATCTAACAAATCTGACCTAGAAGGAATAGAAATTGTGCAGCTGACCTACCTGAAAACTCCCATCATACTTGCACCTGCCTATCCTTTGAAGTACATTTTGTTTAGTTCCTATAAAATAAAGACATTCGTCACTAACAGGACATACTAAAGTGTAGAAACTGAAATTCCATAGCTACCATCTTGTCTTCAGAAACCTTAAACTATGATTTCAAAATGCTCATTGTTATGAGTCCTATTGTTTCTTTGCTACGTACATTTTCTCCTTAGATTGAAAGGTGGTTGGAAAAGCGGACATCTCCCTGTATTTTACCTGTGCAGTGCTTTGAGCAATGAAATATTTATCTCCAAATGGAGATTCCAGGCTTTATTACTACATGAATAATATATGTAACTTGAATTATAACCTCCCTAGGACCTATTTACAAGTCAATTTTTCTATCTATTCAGCACTGTGCTTCCTGACTACAGCCACTGATATTATCTTACTTTACAATAATGCCTGTATTTTAAATAACCTCACTGCTCTAGGTATCTGATAACTATTCTTTCTCTTCTTGTCTAAAGTACACCACTTATTTAAATTAAACTACGTATTTTTTAAAAAATTCTCTCCCTCAACTCAAGAAAAGTTGCTGTTAGCAACTTAACCTAATGTGCAAGTTACCCCAGTGGACTAGACATCCAAATCTTTAACTTAAATAAAGAGCAAAAGAATTTGCTCTGATCATAGGGCATCGTTTGGTGGGTAAAACCAGCAGATGAAAAAACTGATTCTCATGACAAGCTCCTACAAAGGACACCTTTTATATTCCTCAGATACACGCTCCACTTTTTACAGACCACTTGAGGACAGTGGACTGTGCTTCTACTCAGCACATCTTAATAGAAGAGAAAAAAAGATTTTATTTTTTTTTTTAGAGAGAGGAGAAAGAACTGAGACAACACAATTTGCTTGTCTAGTCAGTCATAAGTTTTCCCCGATTGCTCTACATAACCAAAGAGAAGCTAATTTCTAAGGATATTCAAAGCGCTACTTAGCCCAGACATATTGTTGATTCTGGAACGATCTCCCTCATGCTAAAGATGCTTAGCATCAGCTGCCCTCTAAGAGGCATACTGTAAAAATAACTAAACTTAGTAAACAGATGTAATAGAGTAAGTCAAGAGCATTTGTGTTTAGTCACCTTGGATTTTTAGATATTTTTAGATAAATCCCTCTCTGTATATTTAAGTGGATGTTCCTTTGGGAACATAACTAAGCAGTGGTGCTACAGGGAAGAGTCTACTACATAAAAAGCTAAAAAAAAAAAAATAAAATTGGGCTTTCTAAGATGGACTGCACTTTCCAGGTCTGACTAAAACACTAAATGGAAAAGCTACAGTTGCCTTCTTCGTTATACAGGCTTCACATCTCCCATTGTGTCTCAGACTCTTTTAGAGTTGAAATGTCCAATAGGGCAGAAAACTGGAAGAACTGAAAAAGAAATGACACTTTACTTAAGCCAGTTGATTAGGCTAAAAGCTTCTAAATGCTAAGTACTAAAGATAAGGCATACTTCCCAGCAGTGGAAAATAAAATACCGAGTTATAACAATTACAAGTGCCATTTCTGAGTCTTCTAAGTGATGAGTGGTTTCATTACAGACAATGCTGACAGCATGACAGCTCTCTGTGAGACAGTATAAATACCTGCCATACAGCTAATACAGTGTTCTTACCTGCGGCTGCCAGCCAGAAGAAACTATCAATACACACGATGAGATACTAGAATGGGCTTCCTAAATTAACAAATTCAGCCCCTGCTATCAGCCAACTATATCACACAATTATAAACTGTTGGGGAGAGAGGGACTTTTACTCTCATTACTTTTCCTGAAAGGACATCGGAGAACCTCAAACATCTGACATTTAGAAACTTCTGATTTCCTGCCTAAATGTAATTATAATTTGTTCTTACACCAAATTTTCCTTTTGGGTAACTGGTTGTTTTCCCTCTCTGGTGTTTTTCAACCATTACATCTGTATGCAGCAACTGCACTTCCTCTAAGCCTCAGCTTTGCTAAGCTAAACAAACCAAGTTATCTTATTCCTTCTTTCTTAGGATAAAAAGACTTCATCCTAGACTGTTCACCTTTGTAGGTTTTTTTCTGGCTTATATTCCAGTATTAACTACTCCTCCTCAAACAGAAGCGCCTGTGCATAGTGAGAACAGGATATAGTATTGTACATCTTACAGGATGGATCCATGCATCCTCATCTCTACCCATCCAACTCATCAAAGATTATTTTTTGTATGTCTGCATCATATATTGTTCCTAATATTTGAGTCCTCTCTGCTACTGGCGTTTTGAACAGGTAATCTCCCAGTTGATAGCAAACCTTTTTGGTTTTATCTGCCTAAATTATGACTTTGCATTTTATATCGCTAAATTGAAATCCATTTCTACAAGAAAGGTAGTTTAGCTCTTCTCACACTTTTGCAAGTCCCTTTGGGGAATTCAATATTTTCCATCTATGGGGCATCATTTTATCCCTTAGTTCTTAGCAAAAATACAAAATTAAACTGGTTACTACCTCAACTGAGGAGCTTCATTATTATTCCTTCTCCAGTATTATATATCAGCATAACCTCTTTTTAATACTAATTGTGGTCCTTAAGGCCATTCCTCAAGTCTTTTTATACTTTTTACACTAATACCAATTTTAAAATAATCTAACATGTAAGTTTATTTAAATATAACATGCTCTATCTCAAGCCTCTTCCTGGTCTGAAACTATGGTGTTCATGTACTTTTCTTAGGATAAGATACTACTGCTTTTTGCAGGAGACACTTGCCAAACCACAAAAATGGTGGTTTCCTGCACATTAAAAAAGATTTCTGAAGAAGTTATTCTGGTAAATAATACAGTAATCGTCAAGAGCTTCTAATATTTTGGCATGGCAGACTATCCATACAGATATTTCCACACAGTAGACAGAGCCTAAAATTTTGTAATAACGAGGGCCCCCCTTTTCTTCCCCAGTCCTTTTCTTCCCCATTCCCACTCCTTCCTTCTTGTGGTGGGTTGGCCCTGGCCAGCAGCTGTACCACACTGTTGCTCACTCACTTGCCCCAGCAGCAGGATGGGGGAGAGATTAGGAAGAGCAGAGGTGAGAAAACTCACAGGTCCAGATAAAGTCAGTTTAATAAGTGAAAGAAAGTGGATGAAAAAACCCAAAACAAGTGATGCAAAGGCCATCACTCACCAGTTCCCTCAAATACACCAATGTCCAGCCAGTCTCTGTGCAATGGCCACCTCCACAAAACCCTCCGTCCCATATTTTTTATTGCTGAGCATGACGCCATCTAGTATGGAATATCCCTTTGGTCATTTTGGGTCAGCTGCCGATATTGTGTCCCCTCCCAACTTCTTGTCCACCCCCAACCAACTTGCTGAGGGTGCAGAGTGAGAAAAAGAGAAAGCCTTGCCACTGTGCAAGGGCTGCTCAGCAATAGCCAAACACTGGTGTGCTGTCAACACCGCTTTACTCACACATCCAAAACACAGCACCATATGGGCTGCTGTGAAGAGAATGAACTCTGTCCCAGCCAGAGCCAGTACACCTCCAAAGCCATCGCTTTCAAACTGCAGACAAAGAGAAGCAGTCACATGCACTTTCAGTTGACTAAAAGAATCTTGCTTTTCAGAGAAGCTGTCATACTAATTTATATGTCGTGTATGCTTTCAAGGACAGCACGTCAGTGCTGCCAGCATGTGAAGGAAAAACATGAACGGTGCCAGAGTTCTCATTCACTCATTCTTTAATAATGGATACTTTAAGGTTTACTGAGGTCCGAACTGCACATATATCCATAATACAGGAAAGCACTAAAGCAATGTATTTGTTTAGATAAAGAGGCAGGAAAAACAAACAAAAAAGACATCCGTGCCATAGCTGATTTTACTTTTAAAAGAGTCCATTAGATGTCTTTTGGCAAATTACTTACACCAATAGGCAGCTCAGGGAATTGTTTCTGTGGCTTCTAATAGAATTCTAAATTTCTTTATTCGACTTCTTTTATTGCCATTGGTTGCATCAGACATCTGGGAACAAGTTAAAGAAAACCCAACAACAGAAAAGAAGATTTTTGACACTGAGGTCAGAGAATAAAAAAAGCTGCACTGAGAGATCAAACCTACCACAATGAAGAAGGCGTATCCGGCAAGGAAAGGAGGACCCATTCTCTTTTCCCAGGGCAATACCATTTTCCTATGTGAATATATACAAAGAGCTCAAATTATTCATGCAAACATTTCCATTAGGGTCAACAGGAGTGCAGTGAGCAGGATGTGTAATAGCATTTCCTTGAAATCAGCAGGGACCAGGAACTCTGTTGTGCTAGATATAGTTTATACACACTGAAAGGTCTTTTACTGTCTAAACTAGAAAAAACTAAGAGGAAGAGAGGAGAGGCACAGTGCAATTGTACCTTCAACATATAAACGTTAGTTTCTTATTGTACACATCTTTAATTTTTTGCTGGACTAGGGCCAAGCTGACTTGACAAAGGTCACATACATAATTTCCGTGGAAGAGTTAAACATTACGTTCCATTATTTTAAAATCCAAGGTACGTCAGTATTCAGCCCCAGACAGTTAATCCTCTTGTGCCAAATCCAGGCAATAACATGCTATGCACATTTACTTCTGTAACCGCAGTTTTACGGTGTCTTTGTAAAGTGATAAAAAAGATTAAGAATAATAAAAAAGATCTAACAGTACATGAAAAGATTTTTTTTTCCTTAATTTAAATGATGGAAAAAAACTAGAAAGAATAAAAGCAATCAGGTCAGATTCCTTGATAGCACCTGCTATGTATTATTCATGCCCTTAATCATTTATAATGAGTAAAAAACATTCATTTTAAAATAAATATTGTAAAACTGCCTCATTTACTATCATTTTAAATGTACTTGCCTGTAAGGAATATGATAACATTCTCTATGACAGAACAGAGCTATCTTTTTTTTTTTTTTTCCCCCTAATCAAGCCAAATATCTGCTAGAACAAGTTAAAATCAAATCCTCCTCTTCAGCAGTATTTGCAGTATGTAGTCTTTCCAGAACAGGCGGTTCCATGTTGTATTTATGAAGTTTCTGAAGTCATGGATGGACAACATGACAGCATGTAGCATGAACTGTTTGACTGAAGCAGCTACAGTGCAAAAGGAAATAACAGCGTCAAATCAAACAGGAGGTATCTGATGGAAACCTCTTGTGACAAATTAGAACCTCTTTGGTCTCTGAAAAGTGTGTAGCAAAGCAATGCCCTAAATAAGATTCACTTTTCATCGGTCCTTGTGCTTGCGATGTTTTTCAGTCATTTATTTATGGTTTTGCCTCATTCCTCCTCAAATCATGTCGTTAGCAGGAGCTGCCAGTCTTTAAGGAATGTGCTATCTATTGCAGTATCTAATGCTGGATTTATTTTGTTCTGTTCATAACAAAAATGGATCACTTCAAAAGTAAAATCAACTACAACAGTGATGTCTTTGTTTTGTTTAATTTGCTCAGTTTTAAATGCTGGAGATGCATTCAACTTAGATCTGTACGTAAGAAATAAAACACCCAAATAGAGACATGGAGTCTTTTCCTTTTTGTCAGAGGAGATAGGCTATTATACAAAATGTATGTTTTTACCCAGATAGTACAACACAGCTAATGCAAATCCTATACAGCCCTTATAAAACTCTGTTGTAAGAGCTGACAACCCCTTACAGCATTCAGCATCTCACAGAGCTGAGCTCTTCAAATAGATGAGTCATCTACGCATACATTTAGGTAATTACATGCCAAAGACCCTTAACAGTTCTTAAATAGAGAAAAACAGCCATGTCCATCAGATACCACCCACATGACCAACTTCCATCCGTATCTATATGCATTTGCCTCAGGAAATGCATTATTAAGGACCTGCCAACCATTTTTCTGGATTCTAAATATTTTTCTATGAAGCACTGAGAAATTTTAGCAATTGCACAACTGCAGATCATCTGGGAACTACTCAAACCCCAAACAGTTTCCTAGTCTAAGTTTTGTCTCCCTAAAAGAGCTGCCTTATCTTTATTTCATATAGCAATGCTTCCTCATATAATTAAGTAAAAATAAACAACTGAACTCTAGTGGTTATGGTAGCTTGTTCTACACAGATTGCTGCCATGCATTGCTTCATTTCCACAATGGTGGTTCACTGCATACTGACAACTGAAAACTGTTCCTTTAGAAATCTCTTTCCACGTGCCTTAGTCTTCACTCACCAATGGCTTATTTCTTTATCTTTTCAGGATAGACACTGACAGGTCACATGTATCAGAACATAAAAAGTTGTCATGGCAGATCAGACTACTGGTCCATCAAGCCTGGTATTCTGTATTTACCATATCTCAGAGGAAGGTGCAAATCCTCATAATGCAATAAGCAATTATGCAATGGTATCCACAAGGGCAACATTTCTTTTCCACTTTGACAATCAGCTTGTACACAGAAGCAAAAGATGCTATTAAGCTTTAAACAGTTTCCTATGCTGTGTATGACAGAGTCCCCTCCCTATGATTGATATTCAACAGGACACTGTCATAGCTAATAGGCTCAAAATCTAATTTGACCAAAAAAGAACAAGACTAAAAAGCAAGGTTAGCAGTAAAACTGTTTTTTAAAATGAAGACTGAAACATAGAGAAAAAGATGGATCTCCTTTAACTTTGTTAAAATTTTATGTGCAAGCTGTCTGATGATTTCAGATTCCCACATGACTAATAAGGAAGACAAAACAAATTTCAAGATCATATGTTACCTGCCATTTGGAACAGTCATGGAGTCCATGACCTACAGTAAGTTCTCAATATTAGCCTTTAATGGCAACAATCACTGATATAAAGACACTGCTTTAATTCATGTTTTCTGGTGGTATTTCGCATGTCAGCTCCCCTGAAAAGGACTGTCCAAAAGAGTAACAGTGATTTTTACTGAAATTAATCAAAGCCTATAATCCCATTATCCTGTGATTCTAGCATTTCTGCACCTACTGCTCAACAGTCTGCTGAGATTGGAATAACTCAATTTACGTAATTTCCAGTCTACTTTGTAATTATGTTCCATAATTTATAGCAGATTATGCAGAATGTCCCACAGAGATCAGCAAACCATCTGAACTCTCTGTAGCTCTGACAAAAATCATTGAGATGTCAGATGACTCTGAGTTCATATTTCCTTTCTATTAATGGGTTTCCATTCTTTGAAACCCTTATTTTTATCCAAAATATGACATCTTCGCCCTTGAAAGGAGTCAGCTATTAATCCCTCCTGTCATTTGAACTTAATCAGTGGGAAGAAAGAGCAGAAGTAGAAAAATGAGAAAGAATATCCAGACAACATTTAGGAAAAAGGAAGTTGTATAGAAATTTGTAATAGAAAGAAAAAACAAGTATGTTTTCAGGGACAAATGAGCAACCTATTGAAGGTGATGAGCTTTGTATTTTATACTAGAACATGTTATTTCCTAAAACATTTGAAAGATCAAAAAATACAGGAGAGGAATTTTTCTGAGTTCTGTAAATGGAAACAACTGGAAGTAATTACCTGAAACCAAACCCAAAGGAATTAATGAGATAAAAGCAAAGAGAGAGCTGTTAGTTTCCAGAACATCAGTTAAATACGATACGTCAAGCTCAATAAAGTGTAAGAAATTGGAAAGTTCTTAAAAACAGATAAAAGAACATTAGCAAATACACTGTGTGGGAGAAGGAGATCCTACATGCGTAGCAGGATAGACGTGCCCTGACTGGTCTTTTCTATTTAAAACTGTTGCAATTCTGTGCGTGTAAGTAGCACAACAGGAGAATGAGCAAGTTTCTGACTTTTTTGAATAAGTACATTTATGATTAATTTCCATGAAAGCAAATGTAAAATAAACATTTTAAATGCGATGTGCATTGCATTATCTGCAGTATATACATATTTCTAAAATACATATACCATCTAAAAGGGAAATGCCTACAGGCTTCTAAGTTTATAGGAGTTGGCATTGTTTGTCCAGAGTTTGCTGCTAAATTAGTCTCTACTTTAGCAGCTGTTTTCATACAGGAAATTTTCACCAGAGGGTTGCTTGGGGGATTTTCAGTGATATGACAATCTAGGAATGTCGGTATAAAATAGACAACTAAAAGTTGTGTATATGTTTTCAAAAGGGACCTTTACTGTTTTTAAGCACCTTCACAATAAAAAGCCAATCTACAGCTCTCCAGAAAATTGTCAAAGACCCCCCGAAGCATCATAGAGTATCTAAGCCCATGGGCTAGAACTGCACTCGCTTTACAAGGTCTTTCTGAAGGAAGCGCAGTTTGAACCTTGCTGTAGGTCTGCTGCAGTCATCTGGGGTTACACCTATCTGAGCTGACAGGATGGGTCTGGCAATTACTACACTATTGATACCATCCTTGCTTTTCAATTCCAGCTTCAGCAGGCAAGGGCAAGATTAGATTTAGTGAAGTAAACATTAAATCTGCCTGATCTGACGGAGTGATATCAGTCCACCTGCAGTATTTTTAGGCAACAACTAACAGTAAATTATCCAGCATATGAAAAATACCCCCTTTCCTGCTAGCATCTTATATCTCATTGATATATCTCCCTGTAATATACATAAAAAGATGACATTTCTTTAAATGCTGGCTTTGTCACGTGGCAATAACCCTAGCTCCTAATGACTTTAAAAAAACAAGTCTTCAAACCACTGACTTGTATATTATTTTGTCAGATTTACTTAAACTTCAGGCATATCCTAAGTCAGTGTTTGGGCAACCCACAGAACACCTGAATTCCAGAAGAAAAGGTATCTGCCCGTTTTCTGGCAGACATTTCATGTAGAAATAATATTGACTAAACTGGACGAACTGCTGTAAGTTCATTGAATCATGTTCCACGTTTGGTCCCAGTTCCTTTCTGGCTGCAGTTCAAGTTGGTTTTTATCACATTTACAAAGCCTTGAATAGCCCAGGATCTTAGTACATTGGAAAGTGATTTCCTTAAGCTTCACTGTAGAACCTTTCACTGATGACTTGTTTCATTGACCATCTACAGTACAGACGTTCTTCCAGAGGTGGTAGATTCTGGTAACAGCAGAAGTGATGGCAGAAGGCAGGACATAGAAGGAAACAGAGTTTTTGAAATGTCTTAACAAAATTAGAGGGCTAAGACAAAGAAAATAACAATTCTAGAAAACTTGATTTTTTTTTTCATATTAAGTCTAGATCTTGGAAGATGTAGATTACTTAAATCAAAACTTCCCTGAATTCATGTGTGTGGATTGATACTCCCTCCTGAGACCTTTTCTGTTAATACTTCTTATTTGGTAAGAGATATGCAATTCACTTTCTTTTGTGATCCTGAAGAATTTGAATTTTACAGCTGCAGAAAGCAAATATAACTGATCCAGCTTTGACTTTTCAGCTCTGTCTCACAATGTCTATACGTTGCCAGAGAGCAGACCCGGGTGAAGTCATAAAGATGTATTGTTATTTTTCACATTTGCAGGTTTAGGTTGCTGGGGATTTTTTGTAAAAGGACTACATTTCTGAATAAGGAAAAACTTTCCCATGTTCCAGTTAGACTGCTTTCCATTTAAATAGATTGTCTGACAAAAGAAATATTTTCCCATCAGGAAACCTACACTTTTTGACTTCCCAGAGCAAGACTTCTCTCGTAGCACATATAAATGCTTCCACTATATCTTTTGCTCCAGTGTTGTAGGTTGGGCGTATGCATCACGTTACATGACTCAGTGCATGTCCAGGGGCTGCATTTACCATTGTGTAGCTTATTATTTTAAAAGACCTTTTACAGATGTCTTCCTTTCTCGTAAGAATTTCTCTTCAGATATTTTTTTTGTCATGTATAACATGTCCCTGTTCAAGAAAGGCACCTCAGAGAAAGCAGTCTGTCTGGTAAGTTTAAGATACTTTAAAGTCAGTGTAACCCATTTCCATAAAGGCTTATGTATTATATATCTGCAAAAAAGAAACAGTATTTTGTTAAAAGATGGAGTAAAAATACATTAAAATAGCAAGAGATTTGGGAGAGAAAGGTAAAAGATGGAAGGCTGTGTGGGACAGAGAAGATGCGATAATTCTTCTAGTAAGTGATGAAGACGTTTAATTCGATAAATTCTTGTAAGAGTCAATTTAGGAACTCCATTGTATTTTGTCAATACTAAATATATTAAGTGATTATTGACTTTGGGCTAAACTTTGCGTAGTCAAGCACCAAACTCAAAAAAACCCATAGAAGGTGCTTTTCCTCATTTTGCAATAGGATTACTATCCATAGACACTCTATTTCCAGAAGGTCCAGTAACAAGATGGGAAGACTTAGAGGTCACTGAAATTCCAGATGGACGAACATTCCTCTGAGACTTTTGCAGTGCTTGAAAGATTGCATACACAGTCTCTGTTGTACAAACTCAGTGGGACTACAGATTGCAAAATGTCAGCACTTCCAGACAACCACAAGCACCTAAAAGATTCTCACCAAAGTCAGATTAAAATTTTCCAGATGATACTCTAAATCACTTTTAAGGAGACATCATTTAGGGTAACCTACAAAATTCAGTTACTATTCAGCAACTAAAATTCCACTAAAACTTTCATTTACCATCACACAATGCAAACACATGCCGAGTATTGTCCAGACCTAAGACAGCGTGATTTTTCTCTATTAATAACACAGAATAACAATATAAATAGACATGAGCCTGGAATTCATTGACCACAGGACTCTCAGCCTTTTAGATTTTTGAATTAGACCAAAGGAGACCTACTAGATCTGTTTAACCAGCAGGAAGCCTACAGGTAAGCTCTCATATGTGGTAATTCTACAGTCAAGAACCCTGTCTTTATTGCCCACCTCATAAAAAAGAGACAAGACCTACTGTAAATAATTTCTTGGCACTGGAAAATATTTCAGGATTTCAGACATGGGGTACTCTACAGTGTACCCTACATAAAATTTCACTCATTTGAGGGTCTATGGGGAAAAGAGTGTTTGAAGCTGATGATCTAAATTTCACAGTTTGAATTTGTTTCTAAAAATAGCAGAAGCTTCACCTACCTCCTGTTGAAGCAAGAGACTGTTTTGTCACACTTCATAAATTGCTAAAAACAGTTTCCTTTTTATGAAGTTTTATAATCAGTCCTTTTTAGCTTTATAAAGCAGTCACCAGTTTAATGTCTTCTATAAATCAAATGCCTCCCACTTTCAAACTTTAATTGCCAAAATAGTGACAACAGCTCTCTTTTAAGTAGATAGAAAGTAAACTAAATTTGTTTTTAACACTCTGGTTTAATGGTTCCCATAAGTGAAATGTCACCTGGCTTCTTGAGAGAGAAAAGATGCCAATTTCAGCGATTGCCTACATGATGTGTTTTCTTCACCCTTGTGTGATAATGCACGTAGCATTAATGAAGACTAAACTTGATAAGGTACATTTCTGAGTATGTATATCCTTTTGAGTTTCAAATGAACAAGTTAATTAAATATTTTAAAGAAAAAAAGAACAATTAAGGGTCACTTATGAAAAATTACAGGTATGTACTATCCAGATTATGAAGTCTGTCAAAGGTACTGGAGATTTATAGAAAATAGGGTATTTCCTAGATGTGTTGTTGCTTAAAGCAGTAGGCCTGATGTTGAAATCACAATTCATATCCTAGTTAAAACTGTAAAATCAGATTCAAAAATAAGGATTTTTTGGCTCCTGGTATTTGTTTGGGGTATCAAATAACAACACAAATACAGATATACTTAACTTAGATAGGGCTGAAAAAGAATTAACTTCATAATTTCATTTTGGCACTGACCTGGAGTCTTTTGTTACACCAGTGATAATGTAGCAGAGATCCAACTAAATACTCTATATTCCATATTCATTGCTCTGTTACACTGGCCACAACCACACTATAGCACTAAGGGTGCACATTAGTTAAAAATTAGGAATTTGACTCTCCGCTACCAAGATTTTCCAGATTTTGTCCATGAGACACAGTTCCATGAGATGTAGTACAACAGCCGCAAATGACGGGGGCTATACCTGGGGCAAAGAGGCCTGGAGAAATATACATATAAAGTTCACGTGGGACACAGCAGAATGAAATTTCCAGAATGTTTTTAAAAACTGTTGCTTTGACATCATACCAGTTCACAGGTCATTTCTGTTAAGGTGAGGGAGTCAGACCGTAGAAAAGAAGCACATCCCCAGATGAGTTAGCAAATAAAAACAAGGAGTAAGGACAGAGTAACAGTTTTACTGAGTCAGATGAAGGACCAATTGCTCAGTACCTCAAAGAAAGACCATGAGACACTGTGAGCAGTGTAAGAAACAGGACAAATACAGAATGATGCTTCCCAGGAAATATTTGCCCAGCTTCCTAATGGTCACAGACTTAGAAGCTTCTTTTAAGTTGTTACCTATTTAACAGCTGCTAAAAGATCTCTTATCCTCAAACCATGTAACTATTTATCGAATCCACTTATATTTTTGGCCCCCAGAAAATCCTGTGGATTCTGCAATTTAACTTTGATTTTGCCTGGAGAAGTATTTAATTTTATTTATTTTAAATCCACTATTCAAAATTTCATTGGGTACCACAGGGTTTTTTCACTGTGACAAACACTGAACAAGTCTGCTCCATTCATTCTTGTGTGATCTGTGATTTCATAACCTTGTTTTATTCAGTCTTTACCACCGCTTCCCAAGTTCTGCCCTTCTCTAGTTTCTAGTCAGCTGCTTCTCTTCGCAGATGATGTAATTCAAAGTCCCTAGTCACTCTTATCATCCCTTATTGCTTCACTGTATCGTTTTTGAGGTAGGGAAAATGAACTACCAGATTCAAATTTGAGTGTGTCATGGATCTATACAGACATAGGGATGTTTTGTTTTTCCACAAATCCTTTCTTAATAATTACCAACATACCCTTTTTTGAACATTGATGAACATTGAGCCGATATTTTCAGAGACTCTTCAAAGTAATTTCACAATCTCATTCCTGATTAGCAATATCAAAAATGCATTTGGTTATACTGGCAGTCACTTTTCATTTTTTAATGTAATTTTGCATTTATCATGCAAAGTAATACCAACACTAAATTATATCTGCTGTTTTATTTTCCTGTCATGTAGTTTCATAGTACCTTTCTGCAACATTTTTCAATCAGATTTAGATTTTATTATCCTCAGCACTTTTATATCATCTGCAATTGTTACCTCAATATTCCTTCCAGTCCCAGATCATTTACATATATGCTGAAAAGCAAGGTCACAAAACAAGGCCCTGAGTGATTCCATGATTCCCTCCACAGCAACAAATGATCCCATACTTTTCTACTCCTATCTTTTAAGCATCTTATGACATATCCCATGACGATCCCAATTCTTTAATGACAATAATCATTTGGCTCAAGATTTTGTGGAAAAATTTATGGATATAAATTATGGATATAAATAGAGACTACTATCCAGATCAGAGAAATAGTTACTCAATCCTTCAAATAACAAACCAACCTGTGATCTTATTGTTTACCTCTATAAAAGAGGATCATGTATGGATATTAACCTACTAAATATATGCTATCTTAAATATATGCTATCTTAAGTATACTTTGTGATGACTCATCAGTGCAGAAGTCAGACTAAGCCATCCATTTCAGGCCTCTCTGAAACTTCTGATAATTATGAAAAGAGGCTGATTAGACAACATAGCAGAGAAAACCACCCAGAAATTTCCTCCCTAATTTCCTTCAGTGCTCCTGGACAAATACCATCAAGCCCTGGTAGTGTTAATTTCATTGATTCATTCTAAAAACTCTTCTACTGATTCTTCAATCTGAGACAATAGCTCCATAAAGCTTACACTGGAGGGGAAACTTACAAAACTACTACCTCAATAGTGAACACCAATACAAATAACCCATCCAGATTTTCTACTAGGTCCTTGCTGACTTTGTTCTTTCTTAGCTTTTCTCCTTTTATACCTAAATCATTTATCTGCTGCACAGTCTCTTTGGCAAATCTCCATCAGTGGCCAGTGACTTGTTTCCTCAGGAAAGTCTCCAATTCCCCCAGGTCCAATGAAATCTCTAAAATAAATCATGATGCAATTTCAGTTTGCATTCAGATGAGAGCACAGAATATCTCTTGCACCTTGAGCAGTCATTCAAACATGTGCAAGGTGAACATAAAATATGACCGTTCTTACTTATTACAAAGGGAAGAAGACAGCAGAGAATCAGCTCTACCAGATTTATGCTATGCCTACGAAATTTTACAATTACATGCCACTTTGCACCGAAACACTACTGTGAGGTCTGAAAAGAAATTTCAAATAATTTCCTGCAAATGGAGAGCTCCTCAGTACATTTCTTGCACACATTAAATATCTATTAGAAATGTCTGGTTTGGTACCTGAAAACAAGGGTTTATTTCCTGTTTGATAACTCAGTGCAAAGTTAATGGAAACGTTTGTACAATTTATGTTTACAATGTCTGTGGTAATGGGAAGATCTGTTGGAATATAGATCAATGTTTTCTGGTGATGGAAAATTTTATAGCCCAGTTGTTACATTTATGAACAGGGGACAGAATAAAAGCTTCAACGGCAAGAGTCAAATAATAATTTATGGGTTTGCTCTTTTCTCCTGGGCAGAGTTTATAATACCTTTTAAAAATTTGACTTTTTCATATCCATAAAAACTTGGTGGGAAGGATACAGTTAAAGCCTAACTGCAAAGTCTGACTCATGTTAAAAAACAGGGGGGTTATCTGAATATGGGGAAAGGACAGGAACATTTTCTATTTCCTACACTTTTGATATTTAATCAGAGTTAAACCAAGGTCATCCTACAGCAACTTTGAATTGTGAATAAGAAGGGAAAGGGAGGGAGAGGGTGACTCTTCAAGATTTCACTTTGTGATCAGAATATCATAAGGGTTGAAAATGACACCTTTTCAGAATTATATTGTACTGTAGTTCAAAAAACTTAAATGAGTTCCTGAGAAATCAGAGCAATCAAACGAAAAAGAAAGATAAATTCTTGAACAAGAACACATAGGTTTTCTGATCTCCAGCACAGGGGTTGGAGTTGGTTATCATTTTGCAGTACATTCATTTGTATCAATAAAGCTGAGGGAGACATCAAACAGAAAGCTTTAAAAGCATATGTTGGAAGCCTCAAGACACAGTTACTGTGTTTGGCAACAAAGAGACAAAGATACTTTCCAGGAAGGTCTTTTTTATCTTATCTCTGGTTCAAATTTCAGTTCTTCCTTCTTATTTTTCCTCTTCTCCGTTTTCATTTTATTGAAGTCACGTTCAACATTAATAATACAATACTCAGCCTACCACCAAAGAGTCCACTTAGTATTTGCAAAACTAGCAACTAACCCTTTATTTAGAGGAGCATACAGGGGGTTTATAAAAGAAGGTAAGAAACCCTGCACAAAGGGATGGAGACCTTCCAGAGACCAGGCAACAGGGCTTTGAAGGAGATGGAGATTATAATGCAGATGCTCCCTAATTCTTACCCCAAGTGCTTTATTGCTGTGCTGACACAAGAAGTGTAATGTGGTGTAATGCTGTGTCTATCTACCTGAGACAAGAGTGAGCTATAAACTGGCATGAATGTTGGATGTAGTTCATCTCAGAAGAAAGAGATTTCTATATCTGTAAAATGTACCTGTATCTATATTCTCGAATAACGTATATCTCATAATAACAAATTTTGTTATCAAGAAAGGCAAACTAAATGTTATGATATGCATGCTGCAATTTTGTTATGCAGTGTTACAAGCCAAAAGGAAGCATAGCTTACAGGTACCTCCCTAAGGAAAGGTTCATGTAAGTATTGTCTGTGAATAATCACAGAATTCTTTTAAGTTCTAGACACATTTCTCCACGTTTACAGTAGCTTATTTTTTGGGCAGAGGTGGAAAATTCAACAAGTACACTACTTTAAAGGTGACATTAAGCAATTCTGGAGTTAGCACTGGTGACTTCTGTACACCTACATTTTAGGTTATCACCCAGTGCTGGTCCCTAATCATAATTCTCCAAAAGTCAGTATAGAGAAGTGCAAGGAATTAGTCTCACAACATAAACATTCCTTAAACAGTCCCACTGCATTCAATGTCTTCTGAGGATTACTTCTGCCCCTTTATGTTTCGTTTAAAATAAGCAAGCAGAAGTTTGTATAGGTGTGACTTCTTAACCTAGTCTGCCCGAGTTCTCTACTAATCTGAAGCTGTGACTGGCACACAGTCACACAAGGGAGTTTTTGTTATCCACCCAGGGCAGGGCTCTACCTGCACCTTTTGGATAAAAAACGAAGCAAGAAAACAGTATCAGTAGGTGATATATTGAATGTCTCTACCTCAGAGTAATCCAAAAGTTCTCCATTAACAACAGGTATAGACAAGATCCTCAATCCTAGCCTTGTAGAATGTTTAGGTGTTTTCACACATCCAACAGACCTACCAGCTAATCTTTAATCACTGGATGTTGGCTCACATGATGTGTTTTGTTGCAGGTAGGGCAGTTATACATATGGGGACACTCAGGAAGCACACGTGGTATCACATGGCGGCATGTGACTACCTCTAGGAAGTATGCTTCCTGGCAGATCCTTGAACAGATAGGGCACTCTTAGGAGACTCCCTAAAACACAGTGTAGCACTTCTACACCATTCCTTCCTGTACCCAAGGGTGATGGGATCAGCACGCAGTCCTGGGGCTGGAGAGAGCCTGTGGCTCTGAGATGCAAACAGGCAAGAGGAGATACTAGCATCAGCGCCCTCCCTGATGGCATTAACAGGCCTCAATGGTTGTAATCAGCCTCACCTGGAGCCCCTACCCACACTCTCTTCCCATGAGCACAGAACGAGTAAGCAGATGGGTGAAGCTTTAACAGTGGGAGCAGAATGTGGGACAGGCCTGAGATAGAGAAATCAGAATAATTAGTAGCCTACTTGTTACGCGCTAAAATGAGGAATAAACACGTAAGTGCCAGGTTGCTCTCAGATTCTCCTAATACTTTAATGCTGCAGGGGTTTATGTTCTCTCTTCTTTCAGTCTCTTGCTGCCTATGCTCCAAAAACCCAACCTTTTGTCAGGGAATACTCCTTGAGCAGGGAGCCCACTCTCCTACGCAGTTTTCACTTCCTTAATAAATGCACATAGTTTGCTCACCTCTGCTGTATTTTTTCATTGAGCTATGTCAGACATACATACTGTAAAATATGTAGTGTAACTTCCTACTCCTGAATGAAGGATCTGGTTGGTATGCTTCAGTTTGAAAACTGTTAGCTAATAAGATCTGCTGTTCCCTTCCCACTGTTGTTATTTTCTGATATGCAATATTGCTATAACAGAACATTTCAACCTCAAAAGCAACTGCGATGTTAGGTCAGCTCCTGCATATGAGCTTCCTAAATTAAAAGCGTAATAAATGGAAAAGAATGAAAGCGCTGTAGATGCTGCTGTTTCACCTGCTTTGTTTCTCTGTGACAAGATCCTGTTCTACAAATCACAGCAGATCTTTTAAAAAGTTACCCATCTTACACAGGAAGAGGTCCAAGGCTTTGATCATTCATCGCATTTTAAAACTTTCAAATCCCTAGCCTCTCATTTAATGCCAGTGAGAACTAGGACCACAGCATAATGCTGGGTGAAAAGTAAAACTCCAAATTGCACATCATTATGCTTGTGGGTACAAACAAGCGTCCTTCAGCATGCATTGTCCACATCGCAATTTTCTGTCCTGTGTGGAGAAACCCAAAATGAATAGTGCTGAACACTAGCAGAGATTTTTTTCTGTTGTCACCAAAACCATACTCATTTACTTGATTTTTTGGATTTTTTTTTTTGTGTAACGATTTTTTGATGATTCATGGCACATGAAGATTATTGTAACAGATATTGATCTAAATTCGGCAGCTTATCACAAGCGATACCTACTCTTCCTTTAACTTATATTAGGTTGTAGAGGTACGCAGAAACATGTTTTTTTACTTTGATCTTGATCTGCTGTTTATGAAAGAAGCCTTTATCAGTACCAGAGAGTAGGACCGGCCACCAGATGTCACCCATCTCCCATCAGCTACCCCCAAGTCTGCGTATGCAGTCATGGGAAAACACACCATTCTCAGAAGCTGGGCTAAATACAAAATACAGTCATCTTCTCACTACAAAAATACATTCTCTTCCTTTGCTCTAATGGCTCCCAAACCCTGAAGCTCTATTAGCTTACCGAGTGTGTTAAAGACAACCTAAGAAGTAGGTGAAAACACTACAACTCCTGCCACAAATACCTGAGTCTGTGTAATGCTTAGAGAAAATGTTAGCTGCTGTAACGCGTCCACCTAGAGCAGCCAAACTCGCAACTGCTCCCGAAGACGAGATGCGCGCCTAACCTCAGGTGTCCGCCGGGGCTGCGGGGGTTTCCGCGGACAAGCCCGGGGAAGGCTGGACGCCCGCTCGTAGGACGCCATTTCGGGGCGCAGGGTCGGGCCAGCGCCCTTCCAGCCGTGTCTACCTGTCCCTGCTCCCCGACCTCTGGCTGACAGACTGACAGGACGCGGGAGGCGGCAGCGGCCCTTTCCCAGGCCGTTCCTCCACGCCGGCCCCTCGGCGGGCTCCGCCAGGCCTGGGCGCGGCCCGCCGCCGCCTGACAGGGCCCCGTGGGGGCGGCCGGGCCGGCCACGGGCAGGTGTGAGGGGGGAAACGGGCCTGCTCGAGGGAGAGCCAGGCCGGGGCTGCGGCCGCCCCTCAGGAGCGCCGGGCTGAGGCCTCGCCCCACCGGCGGGCTCCTGGGC
>VXBO01001775.1:160497-397297 GCA_013400135.1 Rhinoptilus africanus | reverse complement strand
TGGCCGCCCGCCGTGTGCCGGGCCGGGCGGGCGGGCGGAGGCTGGAGCGAAGCGCTGCCGCGGGTGGGAGGATGGATCTGGGGCGAAAGTCCGCTGAGCTGTTCCCCGTGGGATCCCACTGACGGAGCTCCGGGTTCCACCCGAGGCTGGTTTCGTTTCCTCTTCGGACTTTGTAAACCTCTAGGAAGAGAAATTGGAGAGAAAGGTTCCTGGAAACTGTCATCTCTGTGCCAAGGGTGCTGTGCTCTGCCATGGCTACTTCTTTATCGCCAGAGGTGCATTGAGCTTGAGGCTGGAAGTAACGATGCTCTTTCATTTGTCGGGTTCAGTATTTCTTACGCGTCAACATCATCTTGTGGTTTGGTCGTAGGGATTTATCTTTCTGTGAAAAGCAGCGCCTGAGCTGATGTGATTGCACAGGGGTGCGGACCTATGTGAAACAGGAATTGCAGTGGCCGGTTTAGTTGTCTCCTTTGAGTTTTAGCAACTGTGTAAGGTAAACTTACTTTTCAACGTATTTAGGGGGAAAATAAATGCCACTCAGTTTTGAGGAATTACATATTGCTAGAGGCTTCCTCAGTGTTAACATAGGGGAATGTAGGTTCCATCTTTACCAGATACGGTATAATATCAGTCTTGTCTTTGGAGTGCACATTTCTCTTTCTGGCATCGTGGTCAGTAGACTTGGCAGAATGAATTTTTAATTCTTACCTTAGGTCTTGATACACCAATCTTGCTTGATAACTGCAACAAGAATAGAATACTTTTTAAATGAGGGTTCAGTCGAGATTCATGTTATTCTAGTATACAGTCTTATTTGTCTAAAAAGCTCTGTCACTTTGTCCCCATGAAATAATATGGTAGCTTTTTCAACAGCATGACTCATAATCCTAAATACAGGAATGAATTTTGACTTAGTGCAGCGCAAGTCCTTTATCTCAGCAAACAGCCTTGTGTGTAGAAAATGCAAGTAAGGTGGAGGGAATGTCTGGTACTGTATCTGTTAATCTCTGTCCTCAGGAGGACAGCATTTGAAGTCGTTTGCAAGCTAGGGGTATGTCTTTGCTTCCAAATCAATGAGGTGATCTCAGTTCTTTCAAAATACCTTTCCCATTTCATAAGAGATTGAAAAGCTTGCAAAAAAGGAGGAACTGGTTAGTTCTTGTTATTTATTATTGAAACCATTTTGCTTGGGGACATGGAGTCCAATTTAGTCTGAGTGGGTGATTTACCTTTTTCCTTTTTCATCTCTGTGTAATGACTCTAACTGTTCTTCATGAGAAACTCTGCTTACTGCAACACCTTCAGTTCACATAATTACTGGTGCCTGTCCCAAGCCTAACAGTAGGAAAGAAACCTTGGCTTTTTTTTCTGGTGGTTTTGTTACGTATAAGGTAACTTTCACTATTGCTTCCTGATCTTTACCTGTATGAGATGATGTAGGGAATAGTTTGCTCTTAAAATGGCCCATGGAGCTCTATGCTCAGGGAAAGGAATGTCTTTTCTTCATAATTTAACTTACGCAGTTTTCTGTTCCTCTTACATAGAATATGGATTTATTTTGTACAAGCAGAATAAGGATTAAATAAGAACATATGCTTCCTCTTTCCTGTGTGATAAATCCATCGTGCTGTCCAAGAGGAAGGCAGCTTACACAGCCTGGACTGAAATGACGCTCAAAGACAAAGTGACTGAATATAAGGAGATCAGGTTGTTTAAGCTCCCAAAACTAAACTGCCTAAAACTTAGGAAGCAGCCAACAATACTGGGTACAGATAATCTAAAATCCTTAATCTGCTTCATGAAATAGAATCTGGCAAAATAATTAAGTGTTCTGAATTCCTAAACCAACTTAGAATAAAGAAAATTGCTGTCCAATTTTAAGTCATTGCTCTCCAACCAGATTCCCTTTCTTTCCTTTTTTTTTTTAAAAAAAAAGCAAAAGCTTTATACCATTAACTTCTGTGCTTGAGATAATATGTAGAATTTTATTAGTGCCACTCATGTCCCCTCAAATTTGAATTTTTATTTTTTTTATTTTGTTTGCAAGGCTATGTTTTTGGCATTATATGCTGCTGTCATCTAATAACTTTACTCTTAACACAAGCTTTTGCTTCTGTTTAATAAAATAGCTTAGTATGCAGGTTTTTTTCTCATCTTGGCTCTAAAATTCTAATAGAACTTCAGGAGTAGTTGGCTTTAACTGCCCTTTGCTGATATAGTAACTTGATTGTTAGCTATGTGGTAGGTGTTTCGAAGGCTTATGTGAATGCAGTGTTCATGTTTTGAGCAGATTGAGACCTGAAGAAGACCGTCTCGGTGTCTGGTGAGAGAGTGGGAGAATTAGTTCAGTTTTATTGACAGGAAGAGGAGCGATAAGGGAGATTCAGTGACAAACATTACTTTTTTGTTGTTTGCCAACAGATTGTCTGATTCTATCCTTAATCTCTTAAATAGATGGAGGAAAGACAATATGATGAATATCAAAAAAGCCATGTTCTGATAGCATTTTCATTTTCATTTGTGTCGCGTTATTCCCAAAGTATCTGCAGAACTCTTCTGCTTAGCCTTGTTTGGAACCAGAGCGATACTCCAGCAGCAGCTCTTGGTTACAAACATCGGAAGCATCTGCTGAAGGAAATGAACATGCTGCACAGTGCTAATCAGCTGGGAATCTGATGAGTGGAATCAAGCAGTTTTACTATTACTGCATCCTCAATTTCAAAAAATTCTTAACTGATTGGAGTGGAATAAGGTCATCCTTTATTCCTGTTTGCTTTTGCTGAGTTAGTATTTATGCATCTCTGCATTTCATATACCACATATACACATGGACTTAAACAAAAAAACCCCAACACCAAAAGCTAAAAAATATTTTGTATTTGCCTCTGTGTGTATGTGTGCACACTCAAAACCCTGTTGTTTTGTTCTTTTAACCTCCTGTTATTGGCATACATTATTGAAGTTGTATAGGCTTCATTATCTGTTTCACTTTGTTTTCTTGAAGAGCCCAGATCTATAATATAAGGAAGTATAAATTCTGTGAGAACAAGTCTCGTTGAGATCATGTTTTGAATAGTGGCTTGATTTCCATTACTTCTGACCCCATCTTTTTTGACAACTTCTTGTTTGTTCATGTGAGTCAATAACTCGCATGCTGTAACTCATCGCTACAAAGAAAGGGTGACTAGAGTTTTATACAAACTTATATTAGTTCGGTATTTTTATTTTTTTTATTTTGGCTGTATGGCATTTGAGGAGGAGCCACCATAATGATGAAGAATTGGTGACATGAGTGCTGACATGGCCTCTCAGGTACGAGGCAGCATCTTTTTCTGACAATGCATACTCTTGGTGCGTGGTTCTTTGTTGCCATCTGAAGACAAACCAGGGGGGATAGCCTTATTTTTCTTGCCTTATATGAATAAGTCTTGTCTGATTTAATCAGGTGAATCCTTCAAGCCCAAGGTTTATGCATGCACTCAGGCCAGGATGTAGCTCCTTTGGGGAACTTCTGCTAAAATTATGGCTTTTTCATATGTCTGTAGTGGCTTGTGTACTAGGGAGACGCTGCAGTGAAAGAACAGAGAGGAGAGAAAATTAGTTTGGGGGACAGGGATTCCTTCCTAGAGTACTCTAAGTAGCAAAATCCTGTTCGTGAGGTGAGCTTAAGTCAATGCTGTTATTCGTTTGATTTATTATTTATGGTTTGTATGAGAAGAATCCTGTGATCCTGGCCCTTTGAGTCTCACAAGGTCCTCTTATTCCTGTTAGCTAACTGTATTTCTTCATACATACCACAGGCATTCCAAACTGTTTAACCTTGATTATTGGTCTAACCTACTGACGTTTGTCTTACTGATTTTTATATCCTGATAAAAGCCTGTAATCTTTGAAAGCTATCAACTGTATCTTTTGACCTTGTTCTTTAGACAAAGGGATTTTTATTGGTTACAAGTAGCTGGCAGAACTTGATTTTTCTTTTATTGGTTGGTGCTCATGCGTCATGTAGTTTGTTGCCTTTCTTTGTATATACATTTTTGCCATATAATGTATTCCTTGTGGTTACATTTCTCTAGAGTAGTTTCATAACTAAAACTTTTTCTTCACTCTTGTTAGAGTTAGGTAATGAAGTTTATTGCTGCTTCCTTTCCATTGCCTGTTAAGGTTGTGTTCCTCCCTTCCCTAGGGAACAGCCGAGTCATACATGGACCCTGACTGGTACAACTTTTTATATAACCTGTACTGAGGTCCTAGCAAAGCATTTTCAGATAGCTACTAATCGAGTAGTAGATTGGGTATTAGGAAAAATTGCTTCACTGAAAGTGTTATCAAGCATTGTAACAGGCTGCCCAGGGTAGTGGTTGCGTCACCATCCCTGGAGGTATTTAAGAGACGGGTAGATGTGGCGCTGAGGAACATGGTTTAGGGGTGGACTTAGTAACGTTAGGTTTACAATGATCAATCATCAAAGGTCTTTTCCAGCCTAAATGATTTTATGATTCTAAGTTGTCATAAAAGGCACAAGCTGCAATGAATCATCACTCCTGCCTAAGGTTATATTTTGTGATCTGTGTGGTTTTTGGACATGCGACATCTCAAGATACTGAACCTTTGGGCTCTGCCATGTTGTCTAATAGCCCTCTTGTCTACTCTTGTCTGTGATAAGTGTGACTTAGGTGGATTAACACATTCTTACAGAAGGTCCTTGCTGGTACAAAGGTATCTGCATATATTCACTTAGGCAGTAGTTCTCTTGTGTTTAAAATGCTGTCTTATCTCTTATCTCTCCTCCTATTTTTTTTTTTTGGTCCCCTCCCTTTTTTGTCCCTCTATGTTTGTTTCTTTTCTACAGAGAACTAATACAGTGCAATGCAGCTTCAGTGCATTTTTTTGATTTCCTTGGAACTCTGTAGAGCATGACTGTATTATGCATGTGGTGTACCTGAACGATAATTTCAAATATGAAGGACCACGTAACTACATTTGTATTTTTTCTGCTATTATGACCCTTTTTTCTTTTTTTTTTGTAAAACGTCTTTTGATTGAAGATGGTCTGTCTGAAATGTTTCATTAGTCATGTAAAACTTGCCTGCATAGGATACATGAGTTCAGAAAAATACATGTAACTCCTTCATTCAACGAATTTGAACACTGATATGGCATTCACAGCAAAAATCTTTGAACGGATCATCTACCTCCTAATAATCTTTTAAGTAACTTCCATGAGTCTTTCTTGATAGGTTCTGTTCAAGTACAGTTTGTGCAACAATTTAATTTTCTACATGGTACATTAAGAAGAGTGAAAATACTAGCTTTAAGTTGCTCTTGAGAAAGTTTTATGCTGTACTATTTGACTTCTGCATCAGACGTACTTTTTCTGAAAAGCTTGTTTAAAAAAAACCCACAAAACAAACCCAAAGCCTAGAATAAATGTGAGGCATGTTTCTAAACTGGTAGTTATCCAGGTTTGACGTTGTTTATCTGTTCTATACCAAGACATTGTAACATGATTGTACTGAATGCTAAATTAAACTGTTTGCATGACCTAACTGTAGAATGAAAGTCCTGCTCTGTTCCAGTGCGCTGTAGTGTGAAGGCTATTTCTGCCTAGAAGAAATGCTTCCAGTACTAATGCCATGAAAATATTACTCCAAGTAACATGAACCATGACATAGTTTGCTTCCCCTGATGTTGGTTTAAATTGCCCATTTCTGTGTAGGCAGAATTAAAGCTTGCTTTTTAAAAATAATTAAAATAGCAATAAATAAGGAAAACATAGAATTTGTCTCACAATATTCAGCAAAGAGCAGCAACCAGATCATCTTCAGATTCTCAGGATGAGTTTTCTTTCTGTCTTGCTTTTGGTATGAATTGTACATTAAAATGGACCCCTTTTTCCTGAAAAGAATATAGAGTATTATCTTGATGTGTCTTTGTTTCTTTGTTTACCTGTACTTGGAATTTCTGAGCCACAGGGCAAAAGAGCTGTCTCCCTGGGGGAAAAAAAAAAAAAATTAAGCAGACAGATATATTTCATACCTAGGAAAACCTTGTAATATTCTTAACACAGAAACTTTCACACCTATTTGTCAAACTCCTGCGGTAAAGTTAAAGGAGCTTGACAATAGTGTTATCTGTAGGTACTAGTACATTGTATGTGGATACAAACTTTCCCACCTACTTCACACACACAGGTACGCGCAAACCTAAAGAAAAAGAAAAATCATGAGACCCCTCAAACCCTCCAGCATCTTGGCTCTTGAAACATTCTAACAATCCTGACAAAAATGCATTTGGTTAATGGTAGACATATAGTGGATTCAGAGATTATAATGACAAGAAGAGGGGCTGCAAAAGCTATTCCTTGGGTAGCAATAAGATGTTTAAAAAAACAAGCGGGCGAGCGCTCCAAGTGAGGCCTCAATGTGATACTGGGGTTGTGGAGGTCTTAGAGGCATACTTGCAAGCAGTGAGTAGAAGCAGAAAAATGACTATTTCTCAGTCTCCGTGTTGATGGAATTTAATGTAGAAAATGTTAAAATACATACATCTGCTGCAGGGATTGTGGAAAAAAGTTCCAGAGAGATCAGGAAAAAGTCTGAAAAAATATTTGGAGGACTGAACAAAATGAATTGTTTGAGAGAGGCTTTTGAGAAGCTCAAACTGTTTGTCTGGAGGTCAACTACACTTTGTAATTGGGCATTAAATTTGAATACGCATGTAGCCAAATTAGAGTATCTAATGTTTTTCTTTCTCCTTAGATTTAATTAAGAGCTGTCACTTCTGTATTTTGGTAGGATTTTGTCGGGGAAATCAGTATTTGTGTTTCCTGATCTGACAGAACAGGAAAAGGATGTGGAACATTCTGTATAAGGGGGGAAAAAAGACTCAAAGATTTCTCAGTCTTTACCACTCAGATTTCAGCCTAGGTTGTACATGATTTGACCAGATTATTAAAGCTATATTATTCCAATCGGTTCCGTAGCACATTGATTTTTTTTTTGTAAGTTCTTGTAAAAATGAACAGTTTCTCTTCCTGTATTTCTCTTCATGAAATGCAGTTTCTCAGCCAGTACTATTGATCCACCAAGAACGTGGTGAAATGCAGTATCATTCTGTTTACACTTCATATCTATTTGTGTTATGCAGCTATTTTTCTTTTACTAGTCTGGAAAAAAGCATGCAGGAGGAGAATGCTGCAAATGCTTCCATGGGTTTTTCTACTTCAGCTAAAAGCTATTTTACTATACATAAAATCAACCAGTTCTGAATACTTAGTCTAATTTTAAGAGCCTATAATCAAGTTAAATTGATAAATTATGGTTATACTTCAAAATATTAGATTGATATTTCTAATAGTTATTTTCTTAGATATCAGTTGAATTCATTTATTAATCAGTTCTAGAAAAAAAATTCTTTGTTTTAATATCATAACTTCTCTTGAAAGCAAAATATAAACTGTACTCCTTATAGATTAGATAGTAATCTGCAGTTCTTGTTAGAATACTTCCCCAGATTTTTTCAGTAGCTTCACAGTCATATGTTCAAGAAATTAGATAATCAGTAAAATAAAAACTTCTGACTTCTTTAATGATGTGTGAAATGAAACTGAGTTGCATGAGTGTTTGACAAAGCAATTTGACATATGTCTGAACCTAGATCTCAGTGGTTTGAGACTTCTGCAGAAGCTTATTGTTCTCATTTTATGGCCCCAGTGGTTAATCTTTGTGGAATCTTTCTTTGACTCTTTTAAGTGACTCTCCTTGGGTTCTGGATTGATAACCATATAGGACTACGCACGATTCCTTTGAGGAAAAGGTTGCAGCAACCTTTACCTAACCTGTGTTAAGAAAATTCTCACTGTCGTAAGTTAAAGAATATTTGAGGGAGCAAGGAAGAGCTTCAGGCTGGAAAATTACTAAGGTTTTGGCCTCTGTGCTGGAGTCCATTACAAATTGCTGCTTACTAGTAGCTCTCATGAAGTTCTGTGAAAATAGTGCTTTGCCCACTGGAAGTTTGGAATTTTAGTTCACTAGTTGATCCATGCTGAGTGTCCAGGGAGTGAGCAGTTGTTGCAGCGCTGTTGGTACGTTACCAGCCGTGATTCAGTCTGCCGCCGGCCTGTAGTGAACGGAATGCATTTTTGTAATGATATAGCGAGAGTTTAAGTGCAGCATATAAAGTTCTGTACTCCTGTAAAAGGCAGATTGCTGTTTACTTAAGCTCTTTTTGAGTTGATGCTATTTAAACGTCTGGCTCTGTGTATTGAAACTAGTACAACGAGGCCCAAGTGTGCACTTAAACTTTCCTTTGAGGGCTGTACTGACTGATACAGAGCAAAAACTTGTAACAGGTTTAGCTTCTGCTCAGCTTCTAGTAAAGTCCTTGTATACTTTGATTCATTTCCTGACGTAGTACTGTGTATGGTATAACCATATGTGCCAGTTACATAGCCTGTACACTGTGTAATGTTACAGAAGAATGCCGGTATTGATTAAGCTCTTAAAACATGTCTAAGAACTCTTTCTTACATACTCAGATATTGTCATGCATGTGGCCACATCTAGAGCAAAGAAAATGGCGAGTCTTATAAATAGAAAAAAGGATACCTTTTACAAAACTTGTACTTGAAAAATACTATTATAATTTAAATATATGGGGAAAACCGTTCTACATAAACTTTGTAATTCTTAGAGCTAAAAAGGGGGCTTAGATGGAGATCTGAAGAATCTAATTTCTCATAATTGGGATTAAAAAAATATAAATTAGCAGGGACTCTTTTCCTTGCCTTCGAAGTACAGGTTTTCTGCATCCCATATATTTGAATAACTGATTTCTTTTCCCATACACTGTTTTTTTAGAATTGTCTTGGTCTCTAGTCAGGCTGTTCTTTGTCTCTCAGTCTTGTTCTACCTTTGAGTATTGTTCCTGTTGAATCGTGCAAACTCGAATTCTGTTGCCCAACTGATAATTTGGTACTTCAGGATATGGTGTTCGAAATACTCTGTGTAAATCAGTAGTCTTATAATGCAGTTTTATAATTTGCAGTATGTCTCTCAGGGGCAAGTTAACACCAGCATTTGCTGGTGCTTTTACATGGGAACATCATTGGTGTTCCTGGTCTTCCCCAAGATTGCAGTTAGATGAAATTTAAAACCTGTCTTCACCTTTTGACCATATGGGTTGGGGAAGGAGGTTGGAGAGGGATAGAAATGCTGCTTTCAGAGACAGTGCTCGCTAGGGGTGTTTGAACATCAGTCTAATCTAGAAGGTTGTGTTGTTATTACTTGTTAAAATGTTAGGTTAACAGAGGGTTAATGCTGTGTCCAGTAGGTAAAATGGCCCCAGTTTTATCTAGCAAATTAATGTGGGTTTTTTACCAAAACCACTTACTTTATGTAACTACTATCAATATACACTTTAATGTTTGTTTATCTAATTTAAGAAAAAAAATAATCCTTCTCACTGTATAAATTCCTGAGATACACCTCAGATTTCATGCTATTGATTTTGGATGTGTATTATGAAAAGAGGTTTTTAATGAAGATGTACTCTTGCCCTTTCACAAGCTACAGAGTATTTTTAAACATGCCACCCACTTATTCTTTAAATAACTAAAATTTGACATTTCATTAAAAAGGCTGCTGATGCAGTGTTGTAGTTTGGCAGAAATTACTCTAGGAACCTTAACAGCACTCAGCGTGTCCATCTTCCATGTACTGTGGGGATCAAGCCTGTTGCTCAGGCTAAAAATGTTTGTCCAGGCCACAAAAACGCAGGATTAACACCTTTTCATTGTTTATTTTGTACTCACCAGCTCTGTCATCCTTGCATTTGACAAATGGGGGAAGAAATCTGTCAAATATTATTAGCATACTTTTTTTTTTCTTTCATATATTCCTACTTGGCTTGTATCTGTGGCTGAGTGCACTGCTGACATTTGTCCAGTTTATTACCCTGTTAAGGTCTTTATTTCCTCATAAAAATTTATTTAGAGTATCACATAAAGTACACCAGTGTTTGAAGTGTAAAAGTGATTAAAAAAAAATGGGGACAAGTGTTAGAAATGCTCTGGAATACTGCGTTACAGGGTTTGGATCATACTTTTCCTTCCATCTTGGCTTGTGTTTGTCTCCTTCCTCCCCTGTTTTGTGTAATTTGAAGCATGTTTTCTTTGTCACTGCTACTTAATTACTGCCATTACCACTGCCTCTGCTGTTCCACATCCTAAAAGACTGAAGGGCTAATCATGTTGTGCCCTCTTTTCGTTTGACCTTCAGGAGCTATACAGGCAGTATATGTATTTTCTTTTCTGCTCAGCACTGGAAATATCCTTCCACTAGACTGTGAAGATTTTAGCAAATACAATCTCTTATTCAGCAGATGTGTTAAAATTCAGCTGTCTCAATTCTGAGGATGCTTATTTTGTGTTTGGGTTTTTCTGTTGTTGGTCAAGCTGGATTTCAGTTATGTGTGAGAAGTGCTTTGGGTATCCTCTGCTGTGCTTGGAAAGAAGCAAAATCTCCTTACTTCAGAATTCTGAATGGCCTTTGCTTTTTTTTCCTCCAAACGTCTGATCTTCAAGGATGAAACTTCACCATATGACTTGAAATTTTTTCACATGCCTTACGCTTACACTTCACCTCATGTATTCCTTCCCATCCCCCAAAGTGTACTTCTGAAATCTTTCTCATGTTTGGGGAACCTGTTTCTTTATTAAATCATTTAGGAAATGTCCTGAACTTGTTAACTTCTAGAATTGGACTAAACCAGAACCCCTCATTCTGCCTCACCCACCCAGCAAACCTGGATGGGATTTTTTTTTCTGTAGAATTAAACCAAAGTTGATGAGGTCTGTGAATGGTATATAGGCAGTTGTGCTGGATCTTTGTTGTAATCAGCTAATAATAGATAGAAGATGAACTAGAACCTTTCTATTGGATTGCTGACCACCTAATTATCAAAACAGATACTTTCAAGCAAGGATTGTATGCCTTCAGAAGGCCAGTTAGTCTTGCATCTTTGTCACATCAATAACTCTTTCACATATATCCCCTTTCCTGTCTCTTTTCTAATGTGGCTTTTTCAGCTGACCTCAAGCAACTGTCTGTAATGATTGAGGCCATTTTTACTGAAGGTTTGACTCTCTGCCTGTGTTGCATGAGCTTTGAATCTACAGAAAATGGAAGTAGCACATTGAAGAGGCGAGTGATCACTGAGTGTCCTGTAGTTTGTCCGAATCTGCAGATTTTTTTCCCTGAGAGTTATTTGCACCAGAATTGACTTCCATATTTTTGCTAATATATTCAGTATGTTATTGCAATAATATATTTGGCTTGATTATTCTAAATGTTTGTGTAGGAATCTCTTATAAGGCTGTTGTTATAACCCCCCAAAAAAGCCAACTGGGACAAAACCCCAAAAATGTTATGGAGAAAATGTAAGTTCACTGCTTTAACAGGCCACTGAGACAATTTAGAACATAGGAAAACTGAGCAAATAAATCTGAATTTCAACAACTGTTTGAACAGTATTTTCTGAAATTTCTGTTAAACCCATGCTAGCTGCTGTCTTTTTGTAATTAACCTGCTTCTTTTGTAAGTTGGCATTTTTGAATCTCTTTTTGAACTTTCATTGTATAGAGATTTTAGGTGTTTAATGTGGAATTGTGAATGTCATAGCAGCCATGTTTACTTACAGCCATGAAGCAGTAGTTGGTTTTGCTTTTTAGTTTTTAAAATAAATGAAAGAAAAATCCTTCCAATTCTTAAGAATCTTACAGGATGATAGGTAGAGGAAGATCCAGTAGTATTGATGGTGAAGTTGTTTTTAAAGAGTAATTAAATTCACGGTCAGGTACTGCTCTCTTTAACGTAAAGCAGATGAGTATGAAGAACAGGAACAATGCAGTTAATGGGAGAGAGGCTAGGATTTGGATGAAACCTTACCTATGGGAAAAACAATTTAATTGCTCATCTGTCTTGAAGATCAGATATTTTCTCAGGTTTGTGAAATTAATGAAAGCCACCTAAAAGCCATATGCCAAAATAATTGTATGCAATAATAATTTTGGGTTGAAATAGATATTATAAAAGCATAGAGATTGTTTACAAAGCACTCTTCAGACGTAAACATCAAGCCATGTCAGACTTAGGCATCCAGTCCAAACTGTAGGATACATCTTTTCTCAGCTTTAAAACAGCAGCCTGGAAGCTATTAAGTTATATAAAGCTGTATCAAGAAACATCATATCCCTCTGAAATACAGAAGGAAATGCTGAATAAATATATTCTTTCTTTTGTCAGGCTATTAGTGCGAGCAGTTCTTCTCTTTAAGACCAGACCTAATGAACTTCAGGAACTGACTACTGTTGGGTTTTGGTTTTTTCCCCCCCTCTCTAATTAGAGATACCATTATACTCTGCATGCACATGGCTCAAATACAGGTTCATCCCCTTTCTGCAGTGGAACACAAGTGTAAGCCAGCAGGCTAAGGTACGATAGAGTGGTAGGATAGTCTATGTTGAATCCTTGTGGCTGTAGCTTACAAAGCAAATGGACTGCTCTGGATGTTGAAATATGCTTAGGATAATCTGCAGGTTATCTGTCAAATCCTAGCCATTACAAAGACAAATCAATGTAGTCCAGTGATGCAGAGTTTAAAAGAGAAAGTCTTTTTGTACTAACTTATCTTTTAAAGATGTGTTTGCCAGCACATTTCCCCCAGTGAGTAGAAAGGAATGAGTATTTTCATAATATTACAAAATCTGTTCCCCTGTCTCTGCCTTTTTCTCTTCATTAGCTATGACCAAACAGTAAAGAAATCCATTCATCTGTGGTAGTGTCAGTATAGTGGTCTCTCTTTTCCTCTCTGGTAGTACTACAGTACTGTTTCCAGACCATTTAAATTCTGCTCAGAGCTGAAAGTGATCTTTTTGGCAGCCTTATATGCATTTACATTATCTGTTGGATTGCAATAACTTTCAAAAGGATTGTTTGAAAGTGGATTTATATTTTTTTGGTACACATTTATAGATGTCTATTCATGTCTTAGAATTGTGGGTTTGTTTCATGTCTTTTCCCTTTACCTAGCTAACATTAATTTGATCCTAGGAAGATGCCTCCTGATGTGGGCTGGGAGAATGGATGATGAACCTGCCCTGGAGGTCCAGAAGAAAATTAGCAAGCAGAAATAATTGTACTGGGCTTCCACCTTTGATACCAAGTGCCTTCTGTAAGAGCTCTTTTATCTAATTAAACATTAGGTAGAGTATGTGGTATACTGCAAGAAAATGTCATCCTTGCTACTAGAGGAAGTTCCTTTTGAGGCAAACCTCCTGTCGATGTATTTGTCCTGAGAAGCCTCCTAACTTTCCCTTGTTAGCTCAAATCACACCATTTTTCACTGTAACCATTCTAGAGATGGACAATATTGCCTATTGAATTGCCTTTCTGGTTCTGGAAACCATTTTGGTTTAGGACGATGAAGAGGTTTGCAGTAGGATGTGTCCTACTGTAGATGTTGGCTAGAGTTTAGGGTGCAGCTATAGCGGAAAGATGTCATCTAGATTATAGCCATAGCAGCTGTTTTTCAGCTGCCAATGGCACCACTTGTCATAACTGGAGATATTTTTTAGGGTTTGGTTTTTTTTTTATGTTGGGAGAAAAGAGGAAGGAAGCCTTGATGCTTATGTTTATATTGCTTATAATGCATTGGTACTGTTGAAACGTTAGAGAACTAACCTAAGAACTAAAATAATGTGTTTGAATGGGCCATGGAAGTCTGACTTAACTGACTTGTAAGTCTTGTATGATTCAGCTAATATTTGACAAATATATGGATACTTTGTTGTACATGTGTGCTGTTTTCAAATTATATTAATCTCTGTAGTGTGTGAAGGAGCTTTTAGTTGTACGCTGCAAGATTTTCTGCAAGAAGGGACCTGTTTTTTTTCTTCCACTTCCATCCATACAACTATGAACAGCATCTAGACTGGTCTCCACTGTGGTATCAAAGAGATTTGCTAATGTTAAGTTTTATGTGCCCTTTTAGAGAGTACTTACTGAAGTGGATCTGTTTCTGCTTGTTTCTAGAAAATCGTGTAATTTGATGACAATGCTTTAGTTTGTATGTGTTGTCTGAGAGCTGACTTGTGTTCCCAGCAGTGAAGGGAGAAAAGCCTGAGAACATGCCAAAGAGTATGTGTGGTGGAATTCCAGGACTGGTGAAACTTTGAGAAGAGGGTAACAGGTATTAAATGTGGCTACATAGATTTAGATTATATAGTCCTTGTACAGTTCAGCCAAGTGCAAAATGACCTCAGCAGATTTGTCTCTCTCTTTTTTCTTTTTTTTTTCCTTTTTAAAGTTGATTTGAAAACATGGAGAGGCACAGAATTACTTAAACTGAGAAAGTTTAGAAAACTGTGTTAAGCAGGTGAGAAAAATAACCTTCTGATATGGTTCAGACTGAAAGACGTAAGCTTAAATCGATAGTAAAGCAAATATCTCATTTTATAGTTATATAAGACTGTATAAAGTGGGTCATCAGTGCTGGTGAAAAACATGCCTTCATTTTTCTATGGGATTTTGATGTTTTTGTTTTTTTTTTTTTAACATACCAAATAAGGTAGTTTTTTCTCCTCACCTTCCCATACTAGAAGGGAACCCTTTTCTCTGGGGACAAAGATAGGATGAAGCTAAATGTATCGCTTGTCTACTTTATTCTCCATCATGTTGCTTCAGTGGTAATCTCTCATTTGAGATTTACCTTCAGAGATTCTGCCTGACATATGGTGGCGTGCATAATGAATATAGGCAAACATACAGCAATTTAGAATTAGTTCTTTATTGCACTTCGGTTTTAGTTTACAAATGGCTTTAACAATTAAAGGGATTTTGTAAGCATTAATTTATGCACTTAGGGAAAAATTCACCTTAATTCTTTATTATTTGTGTGAAGTGGAGAAAAAAGCAGTTTAGGGCCCTGCATGAGAGTTTCTAATGATATACAGGAAAGTTGTTTCACTTCGTTGAAAGTACCACCCTTTTCAGGGAAGGAGAGGAAGTTGATAGAGTTTGAGGATTACGGCCTGTGTGGCTAAGTTACGGATTTGATTAGTATTCTTTTTTTGTTGGTGGTGGTTTTTTGGTTTGTTTTTCTGAAGCATCAGCTAGAAGAATCTGAAGAAGGCCAGACTGAGGAAAGAGGAGAGTGATCGCATGCTTCTGTAAGAGAAGGAGGCCTGAGAGAGAACAGCTACGCAGAGATTTTAGGTAGAAAGGAAATGGCTTCTTCAGCAGCCCTTTAGAACTGAGAGATACAAAGGGAAGTGCACCTAGCTGTCCTCCAGACATCAAAAACTTGGTTATCTCGGACTCTTTTTTTGTGCTGTGTTTTGGGAAGTTGGGGAAAGGACTGAAATGTTCACTTTCCCATTCATAATGGGAACCATGCAATGATGAGGAAAAAATACATACTGCTGTAAATACTGTACAAACTGTAGGTCTTCCTTTGATACTCTGGACTCTGTCAGAATCGGCATAAGTGGTTGCCAGCAATGGGAGTTGTGTTCAAAAAATCCAGCTTGCAACTTCTGATGATTGAGATAATTTACTTTGACTTTCCATTCAGCAGCTAAATCCTCTTAATCCAACTTCTAGTTCATCCTGTATTTAAATTCTTTATCGGAGTTGACAGTAAAATTTTTCAGTTCAAGCTGAAAACTGCATGTTGGCAAATAAACAGGTAACCATTATAATACACATCAAATGAGCGTCTATTCAAGCTTTATGCGGAGCCTTTGATCAAGTACTTGCTAGTAAGTCATGATGTCAGGAAGCTGAACCAGAAGAGGACAACAGAACGGTGGTAGAAAAGATTCCTACAGTCTTGATGGAAGGGCCAGTTTATACTGTCTGAACTATGCTAATCAAAATAGCCAGACCAGCTTTGTAGTTCCAATAGCAAATTACTTCTTGCCCAGCTTAACTGAAGTGCCTAGGGAACACTCAGGTTAATTCCATGGGCAGATGCAAGGAGGCATTGACTTCTGGTTGGAGAAGTCTGCTGGCACAGATGGATCCAGAATAGCTCATGTCTTCCTGTCCGCAGCCTGTCACACTCAGAAATTTAACCATGTGTGCTATGTGATTTACATTTATCAAATCACAAAACCGTCTTCCCCTTCATTGTCTCCACCGTTTCAATTTCACTGCAATAGTTTCTCGTACCAAAAATGGCTGCCAGTAACCATGAGAACGTTTTATTTTTCTAAATTATTATTCTTCGTGATCAGGAAGAGACTAAAAATTTCCTCATGCTGTGTTGGAAAACGCTATTGGGAAGTAAGAACAAGAGAGATGAATCTTTGAATGAGTTACGAGCAATAATGGTTCCTTACTATTAGCTGTGCCATAGAATATTGGGGAGTGTGGAGAAGGGGAAGAGAAGGGATAAGAACAAACAGTAATCTGAGTTTCGGAAGGTCAGGTCCTTCCATGTCAATGAGAGGATGAGGCTTTTGGGGCTGCTGCTTTGAATCTCTCCCTAGAAGAGGAAGAAGGGCTAAGCTAAACAGCTCTCTGCTACCAACAGATACAATTTCTCCTTTTCATTTTCACTAGCTCTGCTGCGCACCTGACCCATCTGTTAGACAGCTTGGTTTGCAGAACAAGCAGAAAGCTAATGTAAGAAAAAAGCTGCTTTTGTTTTCGCGATCTGAATCAGCTCATCGAGGGATCTGTTGATGTGGCGCATCTAGCACAAAGGAGGATGTGAGAGTTGAGTGGCTTGGAGCAGCAGGATGAGAAGCGTGGAGTGAGACCAGCCTGCTTCTCTGGTGTGGCTGGGCCCTCGCGGGTGGGTCTCCAAGGACCCCAGCTCTCTTCACTGACTATTGAGGGACAAAATGACCCACAACTTCCCCTTGTGCTGTGGTGGCAACAGTGGGTGCTGTTGTCATCTTTGAACATTACCTTTTCCTTCCTCTTCTTTCACCCCGTGTAGTCTTGATTTTTACTTGAAAACAGGAAATATGGTAGACTTAGTAAATCTTTGTACCTTGTTAGGTATAAAGTCAGTAACTAAATGATGGGAGGGTTTCTGTGGTAGAAAAAAAAAGTTAACTTTAACTTCTCAGTTGTTTCAGTGCTGTCATGTATCTGTTCTGATGCTGCAAATTTTTTTTTTAAGCAATACCTCAAAAGTAAGGAATATCCAGAATTTTTGCTTTGAAGATAGGCTCAAGAAGAAGGCACTTTAAATATACTGCTGAGTGAGCGTGCCCTGCCACACGTGTAGCAGTGTCAGAGTTCAGTGCCAAGCCTAGTGAAGCTTCCTTTCACTTATCACATCTGGGTTCTTTGCGTTTTGGCAAGCAGTCAAAAACCGATTTAGCCCTTTACAGGAATAGAGCATTGCGCTCAGACATCGTAACTCAAAGGACTGTGTCCAGTGTGTGGTGTGAAATTAATCAAAAGGAAAGAAAATTAATGACCTGCTGTGGTGCCATCCATCAGGATATCGCTCAGCAGGTGTGAAATTAACTTGCCTTGACTGTGGATTAAATTGAACGGCATGACGTAAAACTACAGAAACTGTTTCCGTTATTACTATGGAGCAAGCAAGTGTTTTTAAAGATTCCAGCTTAATGAACTGCTTACGCCATACAGTGGATAGTCCTGTGATCATTTCACAGCATGAGTTTAGATTATGTTCCCTAAGAAGATCAAGTATTACTGTATCAGTAAAAATTGTTAAAGGCAGGCCACAGAAATGCGGTTTTAATTTCTATAATTACTGTGCGCCAGATGGTGGATGTATACGTTTTTCCAGCATAAGTACTTCAGCTCAAATGTAAGCAGTTGTGATCTTTATTTACAGTTTATCAGATTTTAAACTAGGTGATCAAAATTCTTTTCTTATGGCCCATTATGATGACCTTCAAAGAAATAAGTGAACAAAGCCTCACTGTAGTTTGTTATAGTTACAAAAAAGTCTTTTTTAATACATTTTTTTCAGATCTTAATTATGAGGATAGCAAAACTACTCACTAATGTTAACTTCTAAACATTAATTAGTCACTAACTATATTTTGGAATAAGTACCTAATATTAGATTACGGACTTAAGGCATTTGTTAAATTTTACTTAATTTAAACATTGGTTCTGAAAGAGCAGTGCTACAAAGATGCAAAATATGTTACAGGTTATTAATAGCTCAACAGAAATGAGGAAGATAAAGGAAATCTATTTCTCAATTTGAATCTGATCTTAATATTCTGCCAACTATTTTCTTCTTCTGTCCCATCCTATTTCCAGTGTATCCATTTTTTCCCCTATAGTTGCCCTGATTATTATTTCTTTTTTTTTGAATGAAGCATTTATCACTGTTGTGGAAGCTGCCTTTGACTTCTGAGTTCTTAGCAGATTTTTGCTGAATATGCCTTGAATATCCTCCTCAAAAACATTCAGAGTCATCTCAGTGTTTTTTGGAATTCCTGATGTTTTTACTCTTGTCAGAAAATAGCCATATATTTATTTTTTTTTTTCATTTATTTCCCCAACCCTTCAAATCTGAATACACTTTTCCGTGAGTTAAGCAATTTACATGTTTGTGATCAGGAGGAAGACTTAGTTCTGACTTGTACCGTAGCTTTCTTTGAAGTAAGGCTGGCACGAATCTGTTGATATATTTTCAGGATAAGTGTCAACAGTATATTGGCATATACTTCATTATCTGGTCTTTATATGTTGACTTATTTGACTTCTTATTAAGGAGCATCTGTGGTTTGTAAAAGCAGTACTTTTTTGTTTAAATATTGCCGATCAGAAAGCTGTTAGATTGGTGAAGGTCTAACTAATGCTTCACAGTTACAGTAACAAAGTTCTGTAGATTTTGTGTCAAAAGATAATTCTGACGTTAGCATTAGTAAAACGGTTTTGATTCATAACAAATATGATGTAACTCCTGAGAAATGTTAGCGTTTTAGAGTTATTGCACTCAGTTGCTGCTCTGTCACTGGCAGGACTTTGTTCAAGGATAAACCTATTAAGTAGTAGCTCCGGGATCATGGGATCTTTACTGTTCTGGAACTTAAATGAGGAGCTCTGTAGTCCTTGGGAAGAATATTCATTTGGGTAGAGATGACAAGATATTTCAGAAGTTTCTTCTTTCTTTGAAGAGAAACATCAGTCATGGTACCCATTTCGAAATGAGGAGGTAAGCAGGAGGCCTGGAGGCCTAATGCTTTGGAACATTATAAACATTAACAATGCGAGTCAGGCTTTTAACCCTGAACAAAGGTTAGATGATTACTAGAGCAGTTGTATTTCAGATGGGGTTTTTTCTTTTCCTGCTTTAAAAAAAAAAGGCTGTTTTGATATGCCGGTCTAAAGAAACTTGCTTATAAGGCTTAGACTGTAACATAATGGTCTTGCAACCTTGTTTAGCTTGAAATCAACCCTGAAATACTGTGTTCAATTGCCTGCCTGCAATTTCGGTTTTACATTATTGGGTTTATTTAATTGTACTCCTGCCTGTCTCTTGTTGATGGCTTTTATAGTTGCCTAAGCTTTTATGATTAATTTGTAGCCCCAGGGGAGTTGGGGAGAGAAGAGGGAAAGAGATAAGTTTAACTCTTTCTATGGAACTTCTCCTGTCATTTTTGCAGACAAGTGAAAACCCAAGCAGGAGTGCTGTGACAGCTGTGGCAGCAAGAAAGTTCAACTGTCGCGGCAATCCTGGCAAATTTTTGTTGGTCCATCTTTCTAGGAAGGAGTCTTCGCATGTCTTGTCTTCCATGACAGGCTGTGTAGGCTGGGTCACATAGCTCTTCCTTATGACTTGCACTCAAGCTGTGTTGGCTGTTTTTGCCGTTTTCGTTATCCTCTTATATCTATAATATCTTGTTGTGAGGGATCAGGAAGTTAATTATGGTGTCTTCACAGCAGTGTTTGTTTTGATTGGTTTTTATGCAGCACTACTAGATTGTGATGTGAAGAGAACTCAGATTTCTCTACTTTGCCTGTAACAAGAATATGCAAAATTGCTTTGTCACCATGTTCAGCGTTAAGCAGTGTTGTGTTATGTTATATGCCTGTGAGTATGGGTTCCTGAGAAGACGTTTGGATTTCTCTTGATCCAGAATGGCTGAGAACTCCAGCTGAAATTCACAGAGATGGTCCACTGCAAGCAAGTTGATCCTAGGGAGTAAAAAACAGAAGTCAGGCAAAAAAACTGGTAGTTCAATGCAATGTGCACAAGTAATACTGACCCAAATAGGGCTGCCTCTTCTGATTGCACCAAAGCATTTTTTCATGTTCCACATTATGCTGATAGTGCTGTTTAGTTTCTGATGGGCTTGGAGCACATGAGGAAAGGGACCTTGAGTCTGCTGGCAGAGATGAGGCAGTAGCCATTGGTTAAATCTTTGGGTAGGGTGGGGGGTTTTTTTGTGGATCTGTGTGGTGAGTGAAGATTTTGTTTGGCTTTTCTCATGACATTTTCTGTATTTTCTCAAACCGTAGTCAATAAATGTCCCTTCCCAAAGGAATTGCCAGGCTGTAGACTTGTGATTGTTATTGTAACTCAGCCAGGGATAGACAACTTCTTATGTAACAAGTCAAAAATGATGATATTTAATAAGAGATTTATTCTGCATGGCAAAAAATTAAAATATTGTTTAATTAACAGTCAAGCCACTTATTTTGCCCTCTAGTTCGTTGTATGTTCAGTAGGTTTATGCCACTGATTCATATTGCTTATTACAGCTCATAAATGTCACTGTAAAAGTACCCAAAATAAGAGTGTTAAAAGTGTCTTGCTGTCATTAGTTGTGCAGTTGGTTTGGTTTTGGTGACAAGTTTGTAGATAAAGTGTGAATTTTATAGTTGAAGATGTCATAGGACTTGGGTACCGTGCTGTTTCTCATTATGGAAAGAAACAGCCTGTATCTAAAAGCTGTAGCTGAAACTCTTTCTGGTCATAGACAGTAGCTGCCTCTCCTCATCAGCAGTGTCAGTTAAGGTACCGTACCAAGTTTAAAAGCAGTAGGTGCAATGGTGATAATTGTCAGTAAGTCACTGATGCCACTTCTGGGAATACAATAGAAATGCGATACTTTCATTGAATCTTTGTGTTCTTTGCCAAAACGGCAGTCAGTCACGGCGTAAGCTGAAGTGGCCTCTTCCTCAATAGGGCAGCTGATGATTTTTCAGATGGAAATTATTGTAGTTCGCTGAAATACTTTACCTGTAGGTTAGATCCTGGGGTCTGCGTCTCAGAAGATTGTTGGCATTGTGAAAAGGAAATGAGGCTTATAGTACAGAAAGTGATTTACTTCAGACATTTGACCAATTGATCAGTCACCTGATACTATAATAAGATTCTATCACTTGATAATATAATAAAAAGTCTCAGTACTTTACCATAGCAGGTTGTAATAATAAACATATAATGTGTCTGTTGGTAAATGAGACTGGAAGGTTTCCTACAGGGTATATGTTGTTGTAAATTCCAGTTAAGTTGAATGGAGTTCTTTGGGGCTAAAACTTCACACTGTTTTATTTTAACAGATTCAGGGCCCAAATCTCTTGATACATACGATAATGCCAGCTCCAAGTGACACAGCCCTACAGGTATCAATTACTTTTGTATGTTTTACATCAATAGATTTCAAAGATTTTAGGCTATTTTATGCTGTTTATTATATTTTGTAGGTAGTAAATAAGGGAATGTACAGGGATAGCAGGCCAGTGGCTGAGTCATATAATACATCTCTCAAGTTCCAGTGTGTGGCACATCTGTGGGATGAGACTATAGATGTGCAGCATTGAAATAGGAACAGCTTCTCTGGTTTTGGGGGTCAGGTATGTCTACCTGCTAGAAATTAGGCAGAGAATTTGGTGAAGAAAGAAATTGTATGGTCAGACTGCAGTGTCAGAAGTACAGCCACATGTTCCCAGATCATTTTAAGGAAACCCTAAAGCAGTCTGGTAGATAGCTTTTCTTTGTTTGCTTGACAGGGTTACATTTAGAGATACATGTCTTAAGTGACTGAAGATAAACTTTTTAAAACTGTAACATTAAACTGGAATGTCGCTTTTGGTTAGTCTCTGTTCGGAGAAAGATCTCCTCTGGTTTTAATAATCTATGTGGAAATTATGAAAGATTTAAAATGTGACCGCTCTGAAATAAGAAGATTGATGCTACTCTAGTGTGATCTGATTTGGATTCTGACCTAATTTCTTTTAGTTAGTGATTGGTGTAGGACTTTGTGGGGTACATGAGCTTATGACTTTTGGAGATTACTGGCTGATATTTTTAGGTTACCAGCTAATCCTGTTTAGGAATAGGATTTTCATCTGAAGACTGACAGGTCTTAAATTCTTCCTGTTTTGCTTTAGAATGACAACTGGAAAGTGTGCAGAAAAAGCAAAGGATTGTTTGCTTATTTCAAACTGCCTCATGCTGTGGCTTTCTTCTACGTAATGATTTTCTATGTGCATGGGTTTATAAAGTGTTATTTTTCCTTAATGCTTGAACAGAAGGAGAATCTTCCATTAAAGTTGTTATAATTTTGCACATGCTCTAAAAGACACATGGAAAAGCGTTGCATACAAGTTGCCCAAAAAATATTTTGAGCCTTTCCTTCTGAATTTTTCTTATGTTGCCTTGTAGCTGTTTGCCAGACTACAGATAAACTAACAAACAAATTCACAGTTCCGTTTGCTTAGTCAACGACTGTGTTCGATATATAAACGCTATCTTCCAGATGTTTTAGCCTTGTTATCACTTGCTTTTGTGTGCTTGTAAGTATGGCAGAGAGAACTTTGTTCTTCAATTCCACGCTTAGTGCAGGGTTGCCATCTGCTTGCTGTGTTAATTTGGAAGGTAAGCATTTTGTCACCTGTTTCTACGGATTGAGTCCAAAATGCTTACCCGTCCTATGTATGAGGTCACCTTTGCGAAATTTTTATTAAACTTTGTAAAATGTGTAAAGAAGCAGAAAAACAAAGGCCATTGTAGCTTGAATGTTGAGTGTTATATGTAGGATTGTAGCTCCCATATAGCTGTTTCATTTCCTTTTTGTTGTATGCTTTTTGATGGGAAGGGAAGCCAAAGCAAGACGGAGAAATGAGAATTTGCACTAAAAGTGTAATGTATATGAGTAATACCGTGAAAATATTGCTCAATCTGTGTGGGTTTTGTTGCTACTTTGGCATGTTAATTTTAATAGGTGTTGCCTATTTTAGTGAAAGGGCATATATTGGACTGAGTTTGATGTAAATTTCTGTGGGTCCCCTGCCCCAAGATTTACTGCCTCAAAAGAGCCCTTGCAGTACATATTTTGTATGCTGAAATCTCTTCTGTTGCCTTTTCACAGAAAATTGCTGTCATGGCTTGGTGAGGTCTTCATCTGGTTGGTAATAGAGGCTGAAGGGAAAGGGGGGGGAGTCGGAGGATGTCACGTTCACATGGGCGATGTCATGCCTTACGTGACATGGTGACATCCCTGCATCCTATCACACACAGTTATAATCACGCTTTTGTCTCCTGAAAGCAGAAAAGGCTGCAGTTCTGTGGGCAGTGTTAACAGTGAGAGAGAGCAACTAACTCCCAAGAGTTCTCCCACACAAGTCAAGACAAATTTTGTGGTTCTGCAGAGCAGTGAGTGTGGTTTTTGTCCCTTTTTTTTTTTTTCCCCCTGTTGCCTTCCACACCGACACTTGAGAGTTATTTGAGAAGAAACTGATTGAGCTTATTAAACAGCTGTTGGGGTAGATGGAGCATTATCTCTCACCGAGGCTTTCTGTGTCTCCTTTGGTCCTTCAGAACTTCGTTAACAACTGTCCATGTCTACTTCTTATCATCTTCCTTTTCCCTCCTCTTTCCTCTCCAGTTTCTGTGTATCGCTTGTGGTTTTTATTTGCTCCCACAGTATAGAAATAAATAATACCAAATACTTGCAGAACTTCATTGATTTGTGAAAGTTCTCTGTATCTGAAAATGCTGAAGCTGTGGAGATTTTGCAAATTTATTTCATTATCTTTGCAGCTGATCTGAATATTGCATAAATGACACAGAGCTTCAGCTTTCTGCTTTTTACTTACCTGGTTTAGATATTCTGGCAGTATTCACATGGAAAGAGGTTATGCTGCCTAGATACCCAAGTTGTTTGGATAATCTTTTCAAATCACACAAATCAGATGTGAGTCATCAAAAGGAGGCTGTTCGTGGCAATGATTTTGACTTAATTTATATTTGGATGCACGGGATTAAGTGCATTCATTACACTTGGGGAGCCTTCTGTCTGTTTTAAGAGCTGCTAGTCAAGTTCTACTCATATCCGGCACATTCCTGAAGAGTGTATAGTTGTATGGATACTTGGGAACAGACATTTTAAAGCAGAATTTTTAAGTCACTCACAAGGCAACACAGGAAAGCCAGAATCCTTCTTTGAGGATGAAGGTACCTGAAAGAAGGTCCTACTGAAAAAAGTCAACAGGAAAACTGCTGTTTCGAAAGGGACCTGAAACAACGGAGTACAGTATACCGAAGCTTAAAAATGAGAACTGACCAAACTTGTCTTTAATTGCTTAGGATGACAGTATATGCTTTTCACACGCTTGCTTAATGATACTGAGCAATGTATTCTGGGACCGTCTGGAAAACAGAATGGGCTTTGTAGTAACCTGCATAAAATTTAATTGATAGAATAGTGTAATTGTGGAAAGCTGTTGAGTGGGCTAATGTCTGTAACTATCCTTTCTTTCATACTGGGAATAGAGTTCTTTCAAAGCAATTTCAAAAGAATTGTGTTATTTACTTGGCTAAATGCAGCCAAAGTTTGCGGCCAAAATACATTTACTTGCATCTGACACTTGTTAGAAACTGTTGATGAAGGTATAAATTTTTGCAAAATTTTAATGGCTTTATGTAGTAAATTGCAAGAATTGTGGTATTGCCTCCAAACATCTTGTTAGTAAAAGCCAACTGTGCGTAAACCAAATAAGATGCCTGGAATAGATATTTGAAGCATGAAACTTACACATTTATTCTTTAAAGTTTCAGTAAGCCTTCAAAAGCCTGTACAACATGCCAACTTGGTACCTTGGTCTTTCTCTCCAATGTGTGTGTTCTCGCATGGGTTGGTGTTGACTGCTGCTGGTGTTACTCTCTCTGAGTCTAGTTTACATATAGACTAATATTGATGCTGTTCTTCAATATTTACAGTTGTGTTAAAAATATTTTACTTAGAGCAAATCAGGGCAAATGTTGGTTTATGGTAGTAACAATAGAATTCTTCAAATAAGTGTGAGCAGCATTAAAATATCTGTTTTTTTAAAACACCTTCACAGTTAACACCACCATTGAAACTGTAAATTGTCCTCAAACCCCGAGGCATTTTATGCTTAGCATTTCATGTTATAGTGTATATTTAAGTATTATTTCAATGTTATTAACAGTATTTGGTTTTTCACAGATGATGCCATGCTAGCTGGAATATTAACTAAATTGCTTCCACAATGTGTATGGGTACTTCTAGAATATCCAGGACATGGACCTGTTGGAGCAGGTCTAGAGGAGGGCCACGAAGATGATCAGAGGATTAGAGCACCTCTGCTATGAGGACAGGCTGAGAGAGTTGGGGTTGTTCAGCCCGGAGAAGAGAAGCTTCTGGGGACACCTTATAGCGGCCTCCCAGTAACTGAAGGGGGCCTACAAGAACGCTGTAGAGGGACTTTATACAAGGGCATGTAGTGATAGGACGAGGGGAGATGTAGATTAGATATTAGGAAGAAATTTTTCACTGTGAGGGTGGTGCGACATTGGCCCAGGTTGCCCAGAGAAGCTGTGGCTGCCCCATCCCTGGAGGGGTTCAAGGCCAGGCTGGATGGGGCTCTGAGCAGCCTGGGCTGGTGGGAGGTGTCCCTGCCCAGGGCAGGGGGGTGGAACTAGATGATCTTCGAGGTCCCTTCCAACCCAAACCATTCTGTGATTCTGTAATTCTGAAAACATAAACGTGAAGAGAAAGATTCTGCTTTTGTGTCATACTTTTTCTGCTGCTGCTGCATAAGTAGTACATTGCTAATGATCTTTTATCAAAAGAGACTGAAGCGCATTCAATGGTGGGTTCTTCTTCTCAAGTGTTATCAGTGTAATCACTCAACGTATTATGTTTTATTTTCATAAATGAAACCATCTGCTATTTTCATTACTTACCAAAAAAAAAGAAACAAAAACATGTGAGTGGAGATGATTTTTATAGTAGTATTTATTTTCTCAGTAGTGTAGAAAAGTGCATTTGTTTAAGTTGAGTAGCATGGAGCTGGATGTCTGAATGATGGAAATTATTCCGTCTTAAATTGTTGTAAGCCATGATGTGGTTTTTTTAGTGGTATAATCCTTTTCCTTAGACCAGCGTCCAACTATCTTCAACTGAGTCTGTTACTGGGTACCAGCTATACTTCTTTTTCTTTCTTCCCGTCCCTGAACACCAAGCATAGATAATTCCATGTTCAAGATCAAACGAATTATTGGAAAAAGAACAGATTAATTTTTCATGCTCGAGAAATCAACTGTGCATATACATAATTCTTTGTAAGTAATCCAACAATAAATCTGTGTACCTTCAAAATAATGTTTTGCACTTCTGGGTAGTTTTCTAGTTTTGTTTTATGTCCTTTGATATAATGCAATGAAGTAGTTGAGGATAGCTTTCATATTAGTGAGTTATTGGTAGCTAGCCTGCTAATTTCATGAACCAGATGAGCAAGACTAGCCTACCCTGGTCACAGCATGTATTGGTTGGAGCAAAACAGGAGGCGCCCATGAGCTCTGACTTGTCATGCTCACCTTTAAGTCTGTGACTGCCGTATTTATCAGGACTGATGGTGGTAAGGGATAATGGTGTTTTGTGATTACATACCAAGCATGTATTGCTAACTAATACTTTGAGCACACAGACTAGAATTCCTACCTACACAGTGTGTGTAGCACTGTGTCCTCTTGAATTAATCGGGAGCTCTTGCAACTTACTCAAAGTGAAAATAGCTTCCTTCACCTAAGGTAGGTCAAGTAGTCAAGCCACCTCTTCACTTCCAGTTCTCTGGCATTTCAAAAGAAAGCTAAAGTTGGTGCAGTTCCTCTGGAGGCTCACTGTGACATGCATCCAAGCCTCAGACGTAGACTTGTCAGAGAACTCACCAGGAAAACCGTAGAGTTGCTTAGGTTGGAAAAGACCCTTCAGACCAACGAGTCCAACCATTAACCTGACACTACCGAGTCCACCGCCTTATAAGCCATGTCCCTAAGGCCAGTGTCTGTCAACACCACACCTATGTGTCTTTTAAACACCTCCAGGGGTGGTGACTCCCCCACTTCCCTGGGCAGCCTGTTCCCAGTGCTTGACAACCCTTCCGGTGATAACCCATTCACCTGCTTCTACTATTAACTGAATCTGTTTCAGTTTGCAAAGGGTAAAACGTCTTTTAAAATTTGTCTTCTAATCTTTTTGTTCTTACCTTGGCTGCAACCTGGGTGAGATCCCTTGGGGCTGTCATTGTCACTGTGTGGCATCAGCCGTGCAATGCTAATGAGTTTCAAGAAGACACAACAGCAGTCTCTACCGGGTGCAGCCCCTGCAGGATCTTTATCGCTCTTGTCCTGTTTTCAACAAGGCCACGTTTCTCAATAACGTTAACTGTAGAAACAGCAACAAATTCTCCTGCAGGGGTAGCTTACTAGCATTTTGGTGAAGAAGTCCTGTCTGTAATATATATATTTTATTGAATTTATTTGGAGTCTGCAACACTGTTAGCTCTTCAGGTTTGAGTGACTGACCCAGACAAATGTTTAGTGAACTAACTGGTGACAGAAAATTGCAGTGTTCCTAAAATATGCTGTCCCATCTGCCCGTGGGTTAAATGAGTCGTGTCCTAAAAGGTCAGTCTGTCCTGCCTATGAGCCACATCTTTATTCCATCTGTTAATACGAGTGTTCTGAAGATGATGCCAAGAAAAAAAATTACTAAATATGTACACTTTTTATGGGAATAGAGAGTCCTTGAACCGACCAAGTTTTCCTGAATACCAAAATTAAACATCTTTTGACCACCCTCTCGAAAGACAAGTGATGGAAAATGGCTTCCTGTGATTTTCATCGCATATATATTTCCTTTCTCCTTGGATTATTCTTCATGCATTTGCGATGTTAGTCTGTATTTGAACTATTTTTGTATTAATTTGTATTCATATATGTAACATATATTATTAATGGTTTTATATTCATAGCGTATAAAAAAAAATATGTGACTATTAAAAATCTCCTAAATTTGGTAGAAAACTGATACGACATGAAAAGCAGAGCAGTAAACTATGGTTTCTTGTTATGAGGATAATTTGGAATATGCAGAGCTTAAAAAGTGCGTCCCCTCAGTTTTTCAGTGTCTAAGTAAATCACAAGAAGTAGCTGAAAAGATAACTTTCAGTAACAATTCTCAAATATCAAGAAAAGTTTTCTCATTCTTATGAATTCTTGAGTTACAGCTGTGATTTAAATTGACTTTCCAAATGTAGCAACTATAATACACCAAATCCTGAATAAATTGTCTTTTTAAAATTTATTTATTTGTTTTATTTTTCCCCTTAGGCACATTAAGAAGGATGGGGGGAGAAAAAGCTGTCATTGAAAAATTCAGACCTCACTCCTACTCCGTTACAAACTGCTGTTAGTGTTCCTGTCTCTGTGCATGAGCCTGAGGTGCAGGCTTGTGGTTTAAACTATAAACAGAGATGAGATACTTTTGTACGAGAATAAATGTGCACAGATGGAGGTAATCAGAAGTGGCTTAAATGTGTAGGGTTTTTTAGAGGTGCCAAAAGCCCACAGTACCAAGCTGACGTTGATGAGGACTACAGGTGTGAAATACGCTCAGGCATATCCTGAGTCTGGTTTGTAGAAGGTGTTCAGACACCTACAGGAGTACTCAGGAGTGTCTCATTAACGGCAGTGGGAGTTGTTAATAAATCTCTTAGATGCCTCTTTGCATCTTTATTCAGATTTCTTTAAAATTCTTGATTTTTGCTGTGCTATTGACAGTTGTCACAATTAAAGGGATTTTTTTTTTTTTTACGGCTTGCCTTACAGTTCTCAGTTAATTATAAGAAATCCTAATGTTGTGAGCTAAAGGGTACAAATGACAAAAACTTTCAAGGACATTACTTTACATAACATGAAGGATTTCTGTGGGATTCTTTAACTTATTTGATACATTAAAATTCAGGAAAATGACCTTCTGTGCTTTAAAAGTTCTTAATGATAAATGAAAAAAGAACCCTTTTAAAAACCCCAAAACCTTCTGTAGTTACACCTCTGAGACATCTATTCTTTGAAACTTAGAAGAAAAAATATTTTAGAAGCTGTTAACAAATTCTGAGCATTTTTTATTGACAGTCATCTGACATGACTGACAAAAACCCTCTTATTTTTCTTTGTGTGTTACTTCCATTTAAGGCACACTTCTGTAGTAAAGGAAAATGTTGGTGTTGGCAGAGGTTCAGAATTTGTTCTTGGTCCTTAATAGTCATAGTGATTACATGTGCAGAGTAACATAGCTTCTTTATTTAATAATAAAAACTGTAAATGAGTATATTTTTGTAATGACATATTCCTGCATGTAATCCCTGTATTGCACAGTAAGCCTTCATTAAGCTAACAAATCATATTTTATGTTCTTGAAAACATTTTCATCTCCATTCCCGGTCTTTCCTAGCCACAGTATTGGCCTTCCAAATCCTGAATGTGAGGACATTAAAAAAAAAAAAAAAAAAGCCTGAGTCTTGCAGAGGTTTGACTTACTTTCTGCGAGGTGTGGCCATTTTCATCCTGTCCTGTAACATAATTATTTTAACAGGCAAGCACCCCTCTTCCCTTTCTAATCCCAGTTTAATGTAACGTGATTTTTCACTGCCTTTCACAAGGATGGCCTTGCTGTGCTTGACAGCTCTCTTAAGTTCCATATTTTCCTCCACACTAGTTTGACTGTGTTCCCCTTGCCCATCCTTCCTTCCACTCCTGCTCTCCCCACCCAAATGTCATCTTCTTGTCTTTCCCTTCCCGGTCTCCCCATCCTATTCAGCAATGAGGGCTTGCATCCTACCTCCACTGGGCCATGTGTTGCCCATGTTAGACTTTCCTGTCAGATACAGAATCTGTAAAAAGCGTCTTTTTGCTGTCTCCCTTGTTGCTCCCTAACACAGGTAGGAATTCTCCCTTTAATCTTGGAAAAATCACTGTTCTCCTCAGATCTCTTCTGAAACCTCTACTTTGCTGCGATGCCCACAGGAAAAAAAGGCACTGAGACTCCCCGTCTCTTTAGCACTGCTTCCTAAGCTTTGTTTCTTTGTGTTTCCAGTCCATCCCCTCGTTCTTATCATCTGGTTTTTTGCACGCCTTGACTGCTGGACACAAGCCGTATCTTTGTCCTTGGTACTGCCGTATGACCAGCCAAAGTCTCCTAATCCATACGCAGGATTTACCGTGACACAAATACTAGTCTGGATGGGTAGGCCTAACTCTAAACTGTGTACAATATGACATGCTCCCTCCTGTACTCCTCTGAAATCCAATCACTTGGCTAGGAGGTAGAAATTGTGGTCATTTCTTTTTCTTTCTTTTTCTCTTTTGTTGTTCTACAGGCTATACTGTACTGTACAGTTTGATACATTTGGGTACTTAGAATTTAACTTCCCAGCAAGAAAAGTACATATGAGAATTGCAACTTGACTTGTGAAAAATGTGGTCAGGTTTTTGTGATTCACAGGAATCACATTTTACTTGTGTATCTGTTTTTCCATGTAAGTGTTACTTGATTTTTTTGCTGCGTTCTTTCATCTTATATATTGACTCAGAACCTCTTAATGACGTAACCTTTAACAATGATGTTAGACAAGCTAGGTTCTCTGTCCTTCTGCTTTAGTTAGAAGCTTAGGTCAGGTGGAGATGAATGGGTTATCTGTCTCACTGGAATTTGTAACCAGACTTGTCTTCTTACAAATTTCATTATTCCTTTAGTTTCTTTTAATTCTATTTTTGTGGTAAGTGGTACATATGATTATGTGATCTGTTGAAACCTAGGGGTTGCTGCTTTTCTTCCTTGCCTCAATTCTCTCCTTTTTTTTTTTGTTTCTTTTGAATTGGGATTTCTTTTGTTTCAGCAAGTCACACTTAATTGCTTTTCTTGAAAAAATGCACAACAATTATTTAATTTAATATTCTTTCCAAACTTGATCTTCTGAAACTTTCTTGCCATATTGAAATAAAACAAAAAAATCTGGAGGAGGAAGAATAAGAAATGTTAGTGAATATATTTTTGTTTAAAATAAATTGAATTCAGTAGAGGATTTTTTTTTTCTGTAGTTATGCAGCACTAAGTTTAAAGTGAATTCTTGTCAAGGTTCTTGAATAAAAATTGTGGGATGTTTTGTCACCTTTCTCTTTTTGAGAGGGAAAACCTATCTGCTCTTTCTCTGAAAATGGGTTTCTTGGAGTTGGCTGTAATGTGGGGAGGTTTTTTCTTAGTGGTTTCACTGACATTTCTCTAAGGCTTGCTGCATCGCATTTTTAATCTCCCTGATGTTTGTTTGCTTGCAGTGTTTGCAATGTCTTTTCAGTTTTGGCCATGAAACGTTTTTGGCATTTATCCTTCATGCACTGTTAATGTTAGATCTTTGTTATGCTTCATTCCTACTTTGTCCTTCAAACTCCTCCTCCTCCCTTCTCCCTATCCGCTAAAAAGACTGAAATGTCAACTAAAGTGGGGAAGAATGCCAGTCTACTGGGTTATCTTCTCATTATCATACAGTCTCCAAGGTGGCTTTCTTCCGTATTTTTGTAAAGCACATTTTATAAAAAGTCCTGTATGTTGGGTTTTGGTTTTGTTTTAATCTCTGTGTACCCATGTACAAATTGCTTGTCTCATGTTGTGCATCTTTGTCAAAAATACACTTAATGTTTTTCTCCCCACTGAACTTATTCTAAAGGGTTGAATGTGTTCCTGTTTGATTGCTGAGAGCTGCCTCAGAGATGGCTGGCTTTCAGTGGAGAACAAAATGAGTTTTTATGAAGTTTTATGTTTAGTACATTATAATACTCAAAAGAATGAAAATTACCATTACTCTTTTTAGAGGCTGGTGCTATATCACATTTTGTCCTTTGTTTTGAGAGAAAGTATAAAAAGCCCCAAGTAATAATTCTCCCTACCCCCTCAAAAGGCTAAAGTGTCATCTGAAAGGGAAAAGACCTATCTATTTTTTCATTACCACGCAGAGGGAAAAAAAAAAGTTTCAAAAAGTGAGTTTTCATCTTGTTTTACTTGGAAAATATCAAGTAATTAGGCCGTAATACGGTGGAGGCACAGTGCATTTAGTAGTATAAGATAATGTAAGGAGTACTGTGTACAAACTGGTACTTTGAGGAAATTGTTAGGAGGAAACTTCAAGGCATCAGGGACAGATGTTTCTACCAGTGCTATTTGTGATGTTTGCCTTTAATGCTTTCCATGCTTCTTCATCCCTTTTGTGGCATCTGACTGCTGCAGGAGGGGGGGTGTGGGGAAGGTGGTCCAGCACTGGAGGGTTTCCGCCTTGTGGGCCTGCAGGGAATAGATCAGGAGAGAGCATGGGGATGTGATAGGAGAACGCAGATGATGTGTGCTGGTACTTGAAGGTTCATGGAATGAAGGAAGGAAGAGCAAGCTCTCCATCCCACTCCCAGCACAAAACCTTCTAGCTGAGGGGGATTTTGCTGCATTTGCTCCCTGGCCACGGAACCTAAGTGAAGTTGCAAGGGGGTTTTTGAGGACTGTTTTGTTCTTGTAATTTAAATTTAACAGGTGCGGTCTTCCTCCTAGAATTGGGAAATAGAAGCCAATCAGACTTGCCAACCCAGATTTTTCTGCTGTACTGCAAAGTGAGCGAGGCTAGTAATGGATATTTTGAATTTTTACGTTACCTAGGTTGAGAACTAGATACAGAAACATTTATTTGGGTACATACATGGTCAGTTGCTCTGTCATTAACTGGGACAACTATTGCAAGTGAAATGCTACCTATAGTAGAGTCTAACAAGCCACACCTTCTTAACTTCAGTGACCTCTGGTTTGCAGGCATAAATCACAACGAGCTCCCGCAGTCAGTGCATTGAGTACCGTGCAGGTTGCAAGCCGGCTGAAAGCACTGGCTGTATCAGTTGGAAAAAGCTTTTGTTTAATGACACAGCTGCGTTTGGCTGGTATCTTTTCTCTTATTCAAGCTGATAGGAGCTTTCTCAGGTTTCTAGTCCTCTATCTACTTTGGTTTATGGATGAAGGTAATAGCATGAGAAGATGGGTTTTAATTCTCAGTGCTTAGCATTGACTCCTTTGCAAGCAGAGCTCTGGTGGAGGCTTCACGAGTAGCAGACGCAACAAATTGGAAGCTTGTGCTTTCAGCCAAACTCACAAAACTTGTTGCATCTATAAAACATGTATTTGGTGGGTTGTTCTTTGGTTGGATTTGGAGTTTGAAGTTTAGATGGCAAAGAGGAAGAGGGAACGGATTAGATGTTTAAATCATACTTGAAAAAGAAATGCGAAAAATCTGATATGCACCAAAATCATTCTGTTCTCTAGCAAGATGTGCCTCTTGCTTTGTGCTTATATAAAAATGCAGAAAGGATGTTATGCAAGTAAGTGTTTCTTTGCTTGACACTCACTACGCAGCCACCTGTTATAACAGTATGGATGATTCCCAGTAGAGATGTGAAAGCTTTGCTGCTTGTGATGAAGTGTGTTTACTAACCTTCAGAAAGCCGATTCTGTTGCTAGCAAAGTAGGATTTGAAAGCCTGATAAAGTGAATGCATACAAACTTTGAAAGTAGTACATAGGCTGGAAGATCGTGTTGTGCTAGTAACAGAAGCAGAGCTCACTCGGCTGTACAAAACTTCACTCTGTACATCCTAAAATACCACTGTGCACAAGGGTGGGTTTAAAGGCGTGTTCTTTCTTGGCTATCTTCAGATTTAGCAGTATCAAAAAACCCCTCTTGACACTCCTGTGCAACATTTAATGTGAGAACACTTGACTGGAAGCCTGAACTCATTATCAATAAATGTAATTAATTTTGCATTGTCAGACCATTGAGGGGAATTTATTCTCAAAGTAAACATGGAGAAACTAACGGAAATTGCTAGAGTCTGTAAAGGATGCTTAGTTCTGTCTCGTGTCACCTGTGGTTAGATGTGTGGGTGTACAGTGTTTCCGAGTGTCTCTCCTACTTGACTCTGTGTGTAAAATGTGTTGGAGGAGGGTGGCTCTTTTGGAACATTTGAAAGCATTACTCACAGTTTTGAAAAACATTAAGTTTAAAGGAACTCTGAATTGTCACTGACCACATGGAAGGAGGTAATGTTCATCAATTTTTTTTTTAGTAATAAATGTGACCATAGACCTTGGAGTTCCTGAGCTGTAAATGCTTAATATGTAATTTATACCAAGTATTTTCATATGCATGTAAATCTTGAATATGTTCTTGCAGTGTCTGTGGTTTTCTTTCCTATTATTGTCTCCAGCATCCTCTTACTGCCTGTGCAGCGACCTTAACATAGGCCCATAATGTCTTACGCAAAGATAATGTTATGTTTTTGTTACCAATGACTACTGAGAGCTATACAAGTGATTATACTTGTGAATGTATATATGTGTAGTGGCACAGATCCTATTTACGCACTAAGGGCCAGATCCTTATGGTGTAAATCAGTGCAAGTGTTTGGAAGATAAATTGCATAGAGATCCTCACCCTATGAGAATTTCATTTTTGTGCGTGGTTGGTGTATTTATAAGACTAGCAGTAATATTGAGGAATAGTAGTCCTGAAGGAGTTTCCTGTTATCTTGGATGATTTATTTAAGGAAGGTCTTGAAATAGGAAGCTCTAATCACTGTTTGTGGCTTTCTCATAAACAAAAAACTCTATCTATTCCTCACTCGAGGTGGAAGCTTTATCAGCTTAAGTGTATCAGGAAATACCAATAACTTTTGACAAGCAAACTATTTCCTCTGGTGATAGTTTCAGCCCTATTTGTATGTGGAAACTTATTAGTTATGCATTACCAGTTGCACTTGTAATCCCCTTTGTGTCTGTTGGCATATCACTCATAATGTTGATTTAGTATTATTTAATGTACTTTCATCTGTTTCCTTGGTCTCGTGTGACCCAGTGTATTCAGCCAGTCAGTTGGTTTAGCCCTTGTCTATCAGGCTGCTCTTTCTAGTTCCTTTTCTTCTGCTTGACATGCGTTTTGTTTACTCTCTCTTGGACCTGCATTGAAAAGCTTTGTTACCTCATCTCACTCAGGGAATTTTTTTGTCTTCTGTCTCACCTTTCACTTTTTTGACCAGCTTAATACTTAGTCTTTCTTACAGTGATTTCCCCTCACCCCCCTGAGATTTTCAAGCTGGTTTTCCCCCTTCTTACCAACTATCGTTTTCTTTATTCTGATGTCTGCTATTCTGCAATTGTACCAATGACTGCATCAATGAAATGCTGATGTGATTTGCAAATTCTTGTTCATAATTAAAAGAAAGACCTGAGCTTTGTTTTCTATTGATGATATTATTTATCTGCAATTGATGATATTATTTATCTCTAATCTGCTACACCTAAAATTTGCGAATACAGAATTTCAGCTTCTCTGATTTTTCTAGTCTATTTTCCCAATGAAACAAGGGTCTTTCGGTAGTCCAGTTTTGTCCCTCATAACTCCCAATTCTCATTGGAATTTCAGTAAAACTGCTAGTGAAATTTCTGCATGCTTTCTGTAAATTAGTAGCTGGCACAGGAGGCCCCTGCTAGCACAGTAAGGAAGGACATGGAATCAGAAGAGGTGGTGAAAAAATAAAATGCACAAGACTAAATTGCTATTCTTCTTGAAGTATTTGCATGTTGTAACAATGATTAGATGGCTGTAAAATGGATCATACGTGGCCTGGTTACCATGCTGCAGGAATTCAAGAACCCCTTGATATAGTTACAGCTCATTCAAATGTCAGCTCAACTCTGGTTTCAAGCATGTTCTGTCTTAGTAAATCTGCAATTGTGTTCCAGTCTACAACCAAAATAGATGTAAAGGAAGGGATAGCGGGTTTTGTATAACTTTTTGGCCATTAACCTTACAAATTGTGTTATGTTACTTGAGAGGATAACTGCAAGTAATTGATTTATGAGTTTATTTCCTTGGCAATTTCTGGGATGAGTACCTATGGTATGAATGAGTGTGGTAGTTCAGAGTGGTTTGGCCTGTTTTCAAACATAGATTTGAATGAGAGATGCTTTTTAAAGTGAATTGATAGCCCTGCTTTGGTTATATAGTGGAATACTCTTGGAGATCACAAACTGAATTCCTCTTTAATGAAAATATTCCAGGCATGCAAGTAATGTCCTCGAACTGTTGATACTTAGGCGTTAAGAGCAGAGTGCACACAGTCCCCAGTACTGCTACCCACACCCCTGAGCTGAAATGCCCATGGTGTGAATGTCAGGTCCTTAAAACCTATCGTTTCGTTTTGCAGATATGCCAGATGTGCCCTGTTCTGACGTGATACCTCCTAAAGTAAATAGAGATTTTCTGTCTATTAAAGACAGACCTTAGGCTTCATTTCCTGCTTTATTTAAGGATAACTTTCTGGTGTAAATTCTAAATAGTTCCTTTGAGAAGGAAAAGGAAATTCATGGCCACTCAAGCGTTCGATATGGTAAATAATTAAATTTGCAAAAATGTTGACATTTACATTTACTTTAGAACTGCACTGCAGGAGGAATAAAAGTTTGCTTTCAGCACTGAAAATGAAGCTACTTTTGCTACCAAATCTTCAATGAGAGTATTGACAATAGGCTCAACAAAACATGCTTTGGAAAGGAGGCCTTTTCAGTCATTTGGATGATTTATTAAAAGCATTGAGGCATTAAAGAATGTTCATTACCCAAACCATTACTGCACTGTGGACCAGAACCAGGAGATGAAATAGCTTTCTCTGGTAATAGTAGCTTATAGCTATCTAGAGAACCTGAAAACTGGGTAGTGAGAGAGACTGCAAAGAGGAACACTGTTGTTAATGGTAGGGCGTAAGTAATGAAGAGAGCTTATGGGGTTCTGCATCCGTCCTTTAGATCTATGTTGTGCAGAATGTCAGCTCAGAAACCTTTGTTGCTTGCTGAGACTTTTTCATATTAGTTCCTGAATTGTGGAATTGTGGAGGGTTTTGTGTGTCCTCCCACGTCTACTCCCTGCCTAGCAGTCTAGAGAGAAGCTACAAAGTGATATTACTTTCCTTATGCTGCCTTTGCAGGCTGTTTTCTACGCTTCACTTTTTTTCTTTTTTTTTTCTTTCCCATTTAGCTTTGTAAGGGCTACAGCTGAAACAGAACTGTTCCTCAGAGTTTGCCAGTACAAGTTGTTCTACAGCTGTCTAGGGATGGCGAAAGAGGGGAGGCTGTTTTCCACCTACTCCAAGTAATTGCTAAGTTGTACCCTACGATATACTAAGTACAGCTCAAACATTTGCGAAGGAAGCTTATATAGTTTACTAGATCTTGCAGATAACTGGAAAGCTGATGGCCTTCCAGCGGCACAGTGTTTATAACATACTAGGTGACAGGTTAGGATGTGGTCATGCTTGGCTTGGTACTGGCTCTCCTTTGACAATACTGTCGTGGTCGTGGCCAAGTTGTTCAATATTTGACGTAGTTTATGCTGACCCAGTAACACTATAGTCACTCATCAGTTTGCGTGGGATAAATTGTCTTTTTTAATAAGCTGTTCTCTGCAAAGCTGATCTCTGTGTGACAAATTGTTGCTACTTACAAAGGAAAATAAGAAACGCTAACGACTTTAATTTCAATGAAAGTGCTCTTCTAATCTTTGGTGGTATCATCTGTTGGTAAATATCATTGTTGATCAACGGGATATATACAGGTGATGTAGGAAATAGGTTAAAATATTTTGCTGACCTGCTGACTTTCAAATTACCTATGAAGCAAATTGAAATTTCATCCTTTTCAGTAATAAAAAGAAGGATTCACATGCAGAAACTAGAGCAGTGGAATAATCAGCAGCACTGATGCTTCCAAACAGGTGACTGTGCTGAAATTTTAATTCCATTAAATTTCGTGCTTTGGAGATACAGCTTGTATTTTCAGCCATTTGTCTAGCCACATAAGCTGGAATGTGTTCAAAACGCTTGCCAAGAACGAATCCGTTGGAAGAAATGTTATACTTTGACCCAGGTTCAAGATGTTCTAAAGCAACAAGAAATAAATATTTCTGAAGATCTATTTAATGTTCAGCTTAGACAGTTGTGGGCTTTTTCCCTCCCTGTGATCTGATATACACTTACTTAATAACATACACGTACTAATTTCCTATGTATTTCTTTCTACTTTTCCCCTATTTTAACTTGACTGTTCTATCTTTTTCTATTGGCATTTGTCCTTCATAGAAATTTTGGGTGTAGAATCCTGTAGCGACAATTTATTTAAACCCAATTTAATGAGAATTTCTTTTTGTTTTGATTATCCACCATCCCCAGAAAATGTTAAGAAATTCAGGAAAGTTATTTTTCTTTCACAGATGTACTTACACTTTTGTCTTCTATTTTTGAAAAACTTTTTCAGTTAGACGTAGTGAGTATTTTGAGCATGAACCCGTTTGGATCTTTACTTAAATCTTGCACTTTCTTTTCGGCTGTCTGTCCGGGGTGCAGTGCAATTGCCAAAGACTACATTTCGTGTGTCGACTGTCAAGTTGACAAGGGATGATAGTTGGGCATCCCCATCGATGAGAGCTTTCTTGCTGAATACAAAGAACTTTTTGACTTCCCTCCGTGAGCTGGACAGAGCTGCTGTTGAGAGTTACTTGTTTTTTCTCTTGGACAGACTGCAAGATGTGATGGAACAGGCTGACTTGTGGTTAATAGCAGTGGGTGAGGCTGGAGCCTGGAGTATCTGCTCGATTCAAGAAAGGAGCTAATGGATCCAGTTTCTATATAATAAACTTAGTTCTTCTTGGAGTGCTAAGTAATTTGGTTACTTTGATTATAAGCTCAAGTTAATTTTATTATTGATTAAAAATAAAGCTTTCTGAATAAGTTCTTAGCGACGCTTGTAACTCTTGCTACCACAGTTACACTGTGTCCTGAAGAGACGGGAAAGAATTACCAGAAAACAAGTTTCACACACAGGATTGCTGTGTAAGAACCACGGACATTTTGCTCATAACTTTGGAGAACTTCCAGGTCATCTGAAAAGTATGAGACCATGCTTCTCAGCAGGTGCCATATTTATGCCTTTCAGAGGACAAATGCCAAATATAAAATTGAGAATGACAGAAGAGGATGCCTTTGACTGAGGGTAGTTGCAAGGAGGGGAAGTCAGAAAGGTTTGTACTTTTATCAACACTAGAAATATGATAAAACTTACTGGCCACGAGTTCTATTTTTAAAATTCATTTAAACTAGTGAAGTAACTTAAAGGTTTGTTTGTTCAGTTACAGGGGAGTTCTGAAGGCCTGAAAGCATGGCTCGTGCTTTCTTCTTTCACTAGTTTTAGCAGTGTTGTAGGTGATGACTGGGGCTCTCAGTCTCTCCAAATTACTTCCTTGCAAAATAAAAATAAAACCTCTAAACCTACTGTTTCCTAATATCTTGATCAGCGTGCTGACATCCCAGCGTGTTCTTTTTCAGAGAGAAAATACTATTTGGGGCATCTTTTTTTCATGCAGCAGCAAGACAAAGGGTATTAATATACCCTGTATATTGCCTTTGCTTTGCCTGTAAATGGCTGTAAAAATGTAAATTTCTGGTTTTCTGAAGTTCAGGGCAGTTCTATTCCTAATCCTACAATTCATTCAGTTTTTTGATCTCTAAGCACTTTATTAAAAAAGATCAGGTTAGTTTGTGATTATGGCTTTAATTATTGCCTGGAGTGTTTTTAATCGATAAAAAGTAATTGAACCTTAAAGATTTTTCTTCTTCCTTTTTTTCCAAAGGAAAATCCTTTTTTCCTTTGTCTTCTGGGTAAACCTTCTTCCCTTTTTCACTCTTTCCTCCCTGAAACATCAGGGTAAGCAAACAACATGAAAGGAAGAACATCTGATGATTTAATTTCTGTAGGACGAAACTACAGAAAATGATGTGTTAGGTAGAAAACTGGAAACATTTCTGAGTGTTCTGTGAAACCACAGTCCCACGTGGGGAAATTGTGGTGGAGTTGCCACCCAAACTGTTTCTAAGTGGAGAAATTTATTTTTGAAAGTGAAGGCAAGCTGCTTACTCAAGATGAAAATTTACTTGTTTTTGTGGCATCTTATCAAAGGCTCTTTTCTCTCCTTCAACTTTCATCCCACCACCTCCTGCCAATTTCTACTACATGCGCGCAAAAGCAGTTATGCCCCCTCTCAACCTAAAAAAACCCCAAACCCAGAGTATTTATACTTCTACTCTCCCTCAGTCCATCTGTCCTGTTTCTACTGTTGTGACCCAGTGTTGTTCTGTTTTTCTCACTTCATGGGATTGCATTGAAAATTGGCACTTCAGGCACGGTACATGGTGCCATTTCAGCTGTGGATGGGTGGTGAGAGAGAAGACATAGTGACATCTGTCAGCTAGAAGAGAAGAATGGGTTGGCAGAAGCGCTGCTCAAAATAAAGTTGAGCAGCAGAAGGAAGAGCAAAACTAAGGCTCCAGAATTCAGCTAAGGAAACTGGTTTATGCATTTATTTTATATACTAAAGAACTTAAATTATAAAGTGTGCCATTAGCAAAAGTGCGTGTAAACGTCTGTTACCAGATTGAGTCTGATATATATATTAGTCGTGTGATTTTTCAGCTACCTCATCATCCTGAGGTGCTGGGAGTGGAGACTGCCTGGGAGGTATGTCGGGAATGTGCACACCTTCAACCAGTTGCAAGCCTCACCTAAACCCTGGACTTGCAGACGTGGGTTACATTATCAGCTTTCCTAGCATGTTTCTGCTCCTTCCAGAACATGCTATCACGAATCTTCTTTTCCGTAGGGCTGATCACAACTGAATGATGAAAGTTTATTTTAAGATTAACAAAAATATTTTGAGATGACTTAAAATTTATGACTTGAACTATTGAAATAAATGAATTGTTTACTCATTGGTTGCTGAAATCGGTGGAGTCTTCCAGACTTAGTTATAACTAACTCTGATCTGGTCATATTTTCCCTCTCTTTGGAGTAAGGACCACTGCTTCTGAACCCTCAGGGTAACAGCTAAGGGCCTGAGTTTTGTTTAGATGAGGGAATGGTTTTACATTGATAGAACATATTTCCTAAGTTTATTGGTTATTTAATTGCCATGTCAGTACTGGAGACAAAATGTACGTAATATGAAGATACTTGATATGGTGAGCACACACCATGTTGAAGTACAACTATTCTTGTCAGAAATCAGGCTTCTTTCTCCTTCTCTTATCTAGTTTATCCTTTCTTATCTTCTCCCAACATGGCATATGACTGTTCCTTGATTTCACTTGACTGTATTAAGTAGTAAGCTGTAGCTTATCCCACTGTTAATGCTTTATTTAGAAAGAAGGAGAGGTAGATTCAGCTTCTAAAAGGACTAAAGCAAGCCAGCATCTTACGAGTAAGTAGAAGGGGGGCAGGGCGTCTTCAGCACGGATTGCGCTATTTCAGAACACAGATGGGCCAACTGGGGTGGGACATCTGCTGAGGTGTTCCCACAGGAATAGAGAACTGAAGTACCAGGAAATCCATTAATTTGCATTCAGTTGGAGTCTAGTGCACATCTGTTTAGGCACTGCAGCTGCAGCAGGAGACAGTGGTTAACATCAGCCTGGAATTCTAGTTTATGTATATGTTGAAGCATGTCTGGTTTAAACTATGAAAGTCTCGCAGTCCCAGTTGGACTCATTACTCCTAGAAAGGAGGTTTTAGGGGATTGCCTATCCCTTTTAAGATGCATTACATCAGTTGCTGCATGAAGCATGACTCCTGGCATTCCTTAGCAGAGAAGTGCTGGGATGCGGCAGGTGGTTTCACTCACCGCTGTGTTTTCTGGCTGTAGCTCTGGTATGTTGGCAGCCCACTGGGTTGACACTTGAATTATCGCTCGGTTTTAGGTTAACACACCCTTCATAAGAGCAGAGGAAATTCACATCTCGGTGTTTGTCCTCTGTTGGTCTGTAACAAGTTGTTCTACAGAATCAGAGAGTTGCAAGCAGAAGTGCAGCGTGCCCTCTTCAGAAAACAGTCTGGCAAATAGGACCCTGATGTGTGTTTTTTTCAGAACACCTCTTTGAGCTGGTTGGGATACAACAACAAATTGTGTGAGGTCAGGCATGGTGGCAAGGTGTTGTATCTGAGTACAGGTTGCTTGTGTGTGGATAGATGTAAGAAGAGAATGAGAGACTGCTGTGACCGAAGGTTTAGAAGGCTGATGAAACAAGTTTCAAACCAGCTTTAAACTTCATAGCAAAACTTCACAAGATTGATGTTATTAACAACACACATTGCTAATGGCTAGTTCTTACTCCTTCCTGGTTATTACCAATGCATATTCAAATCAATTAGGCTGTAACAATCTCATTGTTCATTAACTGTGAGCACACAGTACCAGAGAGCAGTTGCTTGTATTTAGCACTGCTCTTGAAAGAAAAGCAGGGCTTTTTTCCCAAATCTCAAGGTTGCACTTCATCAGTGACTGATAATTGACCATCACTGAGTTGCTCACAGTTCTGGGGCCTCTGCTTTCAGCCTGTGCCTGTATTTTCAAGGCATGTGTTCATACATCTACCCTGTATGCAACAAGAGGCACCTGGTATCCAGCTCTAGCTCACACAGCACGTTCTCCTAATAATTTCACAAGCATAAGAGGCCAGAATTTGGGCCTTGTGCGTTTGGCATAGGAACCCAGTTGGTATAAGGCCTGAGGCCTATTCATAGCAGTGGCCATGCTATTTTTGCTGAGCCACTGGGTACAAAAATGTATATACGTTCTTTACTAGTCACACTGTATAGGTCTGCTTATGTTTGAGAACTTAACAAGCTAATAATTGAATACTGTTCAATCTGTTGCTACTTCTATGGGGGCAACAGCTTCTGCTTTGGCTATCGGCAAGTACGGTTCTGTAACTGTGGAGCTAGGGATGAACAGTGCATTCCGGTGATGAACAGTTCAATCCTGACTGTCCTGAGGACACTGCAGTGCCAGGTTTACCCTGCGTAAGTACCATGTCTTGTATAGGGACAGACTGGACACACAGCATCAGGCTTTGTATATGTACGTACTTATAAAAATACTTTGCTTAATCCCTTATAGATGATTAATTATCTCCTTTTTAAAAAGGAAGAGGAATACATGGATATGTGCCACCAAAATCTTTTCACATGAAGATTAAGTGTTTGTACTCTATTTTAGGCATTGTATTATTTTTTTTTAAAAAAGGCTTAAAATGCTGACAAATGTGTGGTTTGCATCCTCAATGTACGGATCGATTTAGCATTGGGATACTCTACTGAAACGGTTCTAAATAGGGTGAGGGGTTTTTTGTTGTGATGTCATAGGCGTGGTAATGTTATCTGCTGTAACTAATGAACTAACCAGCTGTTGGGCAGGATTTTATTAAATATAGAACAGAAAAAAATGTGGTTTTAATGAAGCTGTTTGAAATACTAAAAGTACTAAGACTATTAAAATTATTATGCTTGTGTAAGTGGGTGTAAGGTTAGTCCTTTTCCAAAGAAATATGCTAATCGTTGTTAAGGGCAGAGGCAGTTCTGTTTTGAACTGTGTTTATCACAAAGGGTGTAACTGATCTGTGTAAGACAAAAAAACAAAAAAAAAACAGTGGTGCGTTGGTTCAGTTGCGGTGAGATTTTGGCTGGTTAGAGTTGAATTTGAAGAACATAACAAAGCTGCTCTTTATTAAAGGTTTTCTTGCTTTGTATATCTTTTCACTTTCACCCTGTTTTTCACACTTGGCATTTAGTTATGGTACATTAGCTACTGTCAGTAAATCAGGGGGAATTATCTTCCTAACGGTTTCACAAAAAACTTTCACGACTATGACATATCCAGTTTCCAGAGGGGTGCTGGAATTATATCAAGAGTTGTCTCAGAGTGAGACCACCTCTTTCCAAAGCTTAAAAAAAACCCAAAGCAAAAGGCTATCATTCTTTAGAGCCACATAAAAGTATGTGTTCCATGTCCCCTTTAGATATGACTCCCATTGTGCATTTTGGAGACTAGACTAGGAAAAGACCTTCATACTTAACAGGACCAGCTCCTTTCAGAACATTTATAAGGCAAGGGGGAGACTAAGGGAAATATGCTACCACCTTACTTGGCTTACTTGCTATGGGCAGTGAGATAGGTCAGCAGGCACTATGAAAGTCCATGAGTGATTACAGCAGACAAATGTGTGTTTATTGCTTCAACTGTTGCTCACTTCGGTTATTAATTTCCTGTCAAAACAGAAATATCACAGAGATGTTTCTGTGCTGCTGTCTTCATGCATTTCCACATAACCTCTTGATATCTTCTGACCACTGTCCACTTAGATACCAAATAACGAGTCATTGTCGGTATGTGGTAATCATTAACTGTGGAATAGTTGCGTTGCAGTCCGTGACAGCTGTCAAATGTAGGATTAAACATGTATCAAAGTCAGTGAGGGTGCGCATCCCACCATGGAAGTGGTGGGAAGGACAGAGGTTCTTCTCCTGTGCGCTCTACAAACCTCCATGGCCACCAGCAGTGCTGTAAAGTTAATTAGTTAAGTGCACGTTGTTGGGCATTCATCAACTTGCTAGCCACTGGAATTGCTTAAGTGGCAGTAAAAATAGGTCTGGTTTGTGGTGTTTGGGGTTTTTGGTTGGGTTTTTTTTTACTTTTAGCACTTGAAATAGTGGGTGCCGTTCTTCCATCTGTCAGTGAATTTTAATCCTTTCTTATGGCAAAACTTTAACCTGTCTACCTTCTTACAGTTCATGAGTGGATTTAAGGCTTTTTTTTTTTTCTGCTGATAAACAGAATAGAAAAGTCAACAGCTGTATGTAAGTAGATCATACTCATAGCTTAGACATACACTGGTTTTTGTAACCATCCTTGTTTCTGTTCTAGGACTTTAAAAAAGACGACTGTGAAATACTTGCATTTTTTATTGCCGTTTTTAGTGTTAATTGTGTTCTGTGGGTTTTTTTCCTAAATGAGTCATAAAAATATCGTTAGCACTTGTCTGTTAAAACATGGTAGTGATAGGTTTGCTTTCTTATTCAGTGTTTTCCACTTCTCAAACAACAGCTAATTGGGGAAGAAATACTGTTACAGGCACAGATCTTATTGCTATAAAGGACGCTGTCAGTTCTTTCTTGAGATTTGGTCACTGAGGGAATTAATCTTGAATATTTTAGATTTCTTTTTAAAGTTGTTATGTTGTTTTAAACTATGGAATTTTCTATATTTTATCACACCAGATGTTGCAAGATAATAGGAAAACATTCAGGTTTTAATGAAATAACAATACTCCACTTTTTAGTCAGCTCAAGAGAGTCCCAAGGCTATAGTTAAATAAACTGCAAGAAGTGAAACTTCCCTCTACCATTTCTTGGAAAATTAACTTAAGTTTATGGAGAGCAGCATTAAACAGACTCCTTCATTTTCTCTGTTGAGACCATTCATTTTCTTTATTGAGATATTTTAAGTTCAGAAAAAGTCAACTCGAGGGCTTTATGGTCTTTTTCACTGTACTTGCAATTAATTTTTCTGCACCATTCCTCCTTTAAGGAAAAGATGGCTACAAGTTGTTCTTTTAGCAACGTAAATGCATGGTACGGTAGCTGCCTCATCTGCTTTTAGTGTAATGCACATCCACTTCTCCAATCGATAGTAATCAATAGTGTTAAATGCACACACAAGACATGTTGGAAGATAAGTGATCCAAAGGAATTTCTATCCCTTTACAGAACTGCTGGTTTCGACTGAAAGCAGAAGGTCTAAAGGGAATGTTAACAAACAAGGGAGCACTGCTAGCAGGCATCTGTGTAATTATCCTATTAAAACAGAGTAACATCTGCATTAACGGTGCAAGTGCAGAATGGAAGGGAACATTATGTTCTCTAATCCTGTCTGGGAGCATTATGAAGTTAAAAGGATAACATTTTACCAAATCTGTGTTTTAACATGATAGGTTACACTTAATTACCTTTTAATTACCTCTCTTGTTGGGTTTTATGCTAAGGACCCTGCTTCTAGCCCTCATCCCAGAGCTTTTCTTGCCTTTGGATTGTTTATGCCAGGTTTTATCTTTGATTTTACCTTGAAAAGATGGTCTTACTGTGTCTTGAAGGCCGTTATTACAATTCTTTTTCCCTAATGTGTGAAAATCTCTGAGAATATTAATTCTATATACAAGAGACATATTGTAGGATTCAGAAATACATGTTTTGAATTTAGTTGTGAAGAGCAAACTCATTGGACTATGTGTTACGAATAAGGAGTAACGATGCATGACAGAGGCCACACAGGAGCAAGAGGAGATTATTCCGGCCCTCTGGCTGCCTGCACTGTAAGGCAGGAGACTGTATTGGCTTAAATAATGTAGATTTCTTTTCCTCTTTACCCCTGAGGGAGTCTGATTTCCTGATCACCTATCTAGCCATATGCCGTAGCTCTTGCCAGGAACTCCGCGCAGTGTCACTGCCAGCTAAAATTACTTGTTTTGTGAGAACTGAATTATGTTGAGAATTGTCTTAAATTGCTGCGCTGGCATCATCACAAAGTTTTGTGTACACACACACAAAAAATTATGCAAAAGCAGCCTTACCTTGAAATTCAGCTTAGAAACCGCTTCAAGCATTGAATTTGATCCAGCTCCTGAGAGGTGTTCTACACCTGCTCAGGCGCATCACCCCCTCTTTGTTCTCTTTCCAGTGCTTTTCTCAGCTTCTTTGTGCTCTGGCTAGTCCAGTACAATGTTGATACAGACAAATTAAACATTTACAAAGAGAGCATATTGTCTACTCCTATTCTGTACCAGTTAGAGCGAAGAACTAGTACAGTTAGTAAACCCTTCTAATATGTTGTGATAACTGTGCTCCTTTTCTTTCCTCTTTCAACAGGATGGAACTGAAATACGGAATTACATTGACTAAGGAGTTGGAATAAGACTGAGTCCTGCTCTGTGATACTTGTGTACTTGGACCATGAACTTGCTGTTTGGCTTCACGCTTTAGGAACCTTTGTAGTAACTGCGTGAAGGTGTTGGGAATCATGGCATTCTCTCCATGGAAGCTGTCCTCTCAGAAACTCGGCTTTTTTCTGGTGACTTTTGGTTTCATTTGGGGAATGATGCTTCTGCATTTTACTATTCAGCAGCAAACACAACATGAAAGCAGTTCAGTCCTGCGCGAGCAAATTTTGGATCTCAGCAAAAGATACATCAAAGCATTAGCCGAAGAAAATAAAAATGTGGTTGATGGGCCTTATGTTGGGACAGTGACAGCATACGGTAAGTGTGTGCTCTAGATTACATGATACTCTGATTAAGGGTTTTTCTAAATTGTCCAAATGTTTTATTTCATAATGCTGCTCAATTGACAGTATTTGCACTGTGGATTTTCTGCACAGATGGAGAAAACAGTCTTCACTTATAAGTATGAAATGGGGCAAGTTTTACATTCCCAGTCACTTGGAAATAAAGTTGTCTACTAATTTTTACTACATCTGTCTAGTAGCTATAACTGGTATGCCTCAGGTTATTTGTTGGAACTTCATTTAAAAAAATCTTTTTTGCTGTTTTCGAGAAACTTGGAAGGCTTTTCAGTTTGTGTGTCAGTGATCTAAGTAAGAAATTCCTTGTGGAAGAAGAACTTGCCTTACTGATAAAGTGGAGACTTGCTACGTTTATTTCTTCTTCTTTCCCATTTCACTACTTTGTTCAGTCAATTTACTTAATGTTTAAGTTCATGTATCTGGCATAAGATTATATTAAGCTTAAATATATAATACTTGCCCCAGGGTAGGGGACTCTTTTTGTGAGTTTCAGTGCTTTGTTCAACAGTAAGTTTTAATGCTTAATCTCTTCCATTTTCTAGAACATGAGAGCTAAGTTTGTGTGCATGTGAGTCAGAAAGCATGCAGAAAAGTATGAAACATGTTGCCAGAAAATATTATGAAAATAAAAATATAATCCGATTTCAGGTTAGGTGTGGCCCCTTTTCAATCTGATAAGACCGCATTGTACACCTTACTTGTTTAGCCTTTTTCAAGCTAACTTCATTTTCTACTTACCTATGCACTTTCAGAGTATCTGGAAAGTTAATGGTGAATTAGTCATCTAGATTTGTTTCCTTTTATAGTTGCCTTAATATTCAGCTCTGAAGAAATTGGATAGATGTCTTTTGTAGGCTTAGACAAAGAATAAAGACTAGGATGCAACAGACAATAGCTGCACCTTTTCCTCTAGTTTTCTCTTAATATTCTTTGCTTTTTGGTACGTGTGATGAAAATATGCTCTCGGGAGATTCTCTCCATGTCTTGTTTCTGTTACCACTTTTTTTCCTCTAAAAAAAGAATTTTCTAGTTTGCATGAAGGGTCTTGCCTGTAAGACTGAGATTATCATCCCAAACATACCTAACAATTATATTGCTTTGTTGCTTAAATAAAATGCCATCCTGTAGTGGTTTAACCCCAGCCAGCAACTAAGCAGCACACAGCCACTCGCTCATTCCCTCCTGGTGGGATGGGGGAGAGAATTGGAAGAGTAAAAATGAGAAAACTTGAGATAAAGGCAGTTTAATAGGTAAAGCAAAAGCCATGCATGCAGGCAAAGCAAAAGAAGGAACTGAGAGCTTCCCATCGTCAGACAGGTGTTCAGCTGTCTCCAGGAAAGCAGGGCTCCATCACGAGTAATTGTTACTTGGGGAGACCAACACCATAACTCTGAACGCCCCCCTGCTTTCTTCCTCCTTCCCCAGCTTTATATACTGAGCATGACGCCCTATGGTATGGAATATCCCTTTGCTCAGTTGGGGTCAGCTGTCCTGGCTGTGTCTCCTCCCAGCTTCCCGTGCACCCCCCGGCTGCTTGCTGGTGGAGGGGGGTGAGAAGCAGAAAAGGCCTCGACCCTGTGTAAGCGCTGCTCAGCAATCATGGAAACGTCCCTGCGTTATCAACACTGTTTTCAGCACAAATGCAAAACGTAGCCCCGTACTCAAAACCAGCACACATCCTTTTTCTGTAACTTCTGCTGATTTGAGACTGCGTGTTGAGCTATACAGATATAGTAATCTTACAAAGAGACACAAGCTAAATAGAGTGGTACTAAACCAGTATGTAGATTGCAGATTTCCAAGCAAGCGGAGGTCTTTAGAGAATTGTGTGTGTAGGCTTAAAACAACCCCCTACCTGCCATATAGTCATCATCAGTGTCCCATTACCTTTTAAGGGTGCTTGATGGTAGATGAATTGAAGAAGAAAAAAAAAAGGAAAAAAAACCCAGCAAACCACACAAAATATATCTCAAGAAATTAAGGTGTAGCTGCATTGATCTCTGCCCTAGCTAGATTTGAGGGTACAGAATATCCATAAGCTAAGTTCCCCCTGGAGCTTGTTACCCGAAGCATTCATTTCCTGTTCCAAATCCTGCTGAGGAGTAAGATGACTTGCCGCCAAACAGTGGTCAAGTTCCCCAGGAGAAGTTAAACTGCATTTGAAAGTGGGTGAAATAACTTTGTACTGCTTCTGTGGAGGTAAAGCTAAGTTTTGTGGAGAAATTTCAAATTCTGTTGCTAAGAAGAATTTTAAGTTTAAAAACAAGTTTGTACAGGTTTTCAATTAAGGAGTTTGGAAAGATGCAAAATAATGGTAATATATTTATTTAAAATATTAGTGAGTGGTGCTATGGTGAGTGAATAACACTGTATTAACTAATACTTTATGAAACTGAGTAAGATAATTACTTAATAAGTAAGTCAGTTGTCCTGTTTGGCATATCGAATGATTTGCTGATAGCAAATGATTAGGTTAGCAGTTCAGGAATAAACACATTGATGACTAATGTCAACGGTAATGGTTAGAAGTTAGTTCACTGTTCTATGAAAATGAAGGCCCTTGCTATTTCACCTTTTTACTTTATTTATTTTAATCCTGTCCTCTGCTTGCTATTAGCAAGTACAGTCGTGATTTCCATGTTAAAGTTTTAAGTTTGTTTGATTTGGCTGCTTTTACCCACTCAGAAGTTTTTCGGTCATTCTTTAATTATGATTGCACAGATTGTTCACTTTTTCTTTCTACCATATATTGATTGACCTGTCAGGTAGGTGGATCAAACACTTTCCTTTTAAAACTCTAGTCCAAATATATATAATGGGTATTAGATTTTTGTAGGAGTAAATGCTTGTTTTACAAAAATTATTATGAATCTGTGCTTCTGCCCTCCCTTTGTCAAACGAGCCTCCAATTACTTTTTTGCTGAGGTGAGCAGTCTCTTATATCAGAGTTAAAAAACTATCATCTGTAGCCATTTTTCTCTTTCTGTTCCCTGTATGCTGTGTTTCTTCCTCATTGTTTTCTGAATTTTTGTTTTTTTACTACCTTTTTTGCCTAGATTTTTTTCCTCCTTTTGTACCATGATTTTGTTCATGTTAAATCCCCACTCCACTCTTTCCTTCTCTTCTGCACACTGTACCTTTAAGTGACTTCTGGACGCCTTTTAAGATACTCCAGATCATTAGTGATTAAGATTCCATCTTCTGATCTTTAAAATGACAAAGGAAAACACACAGTTGTAAAGAAAAAACCTACTTTATGGCTCCACGGAATAAATGTAACTCTCCTTTTATTTGGAAAAAAGACTCATAAGCTTTCTAAAAGCAATAGCTTTTTCTTATTTACTCTCTCATTTGCACAAGAATTGGGCTAGTCATGGAAAAAAATAATAAAGGGAGCACAAAATAAATGTGGCAAAAATACAACTGATGTTTGGGCAGAGGAATCTTCAGATGTATGGAGAAATTTTCTATTACAGATCAGAAAGTTATTTGATTCTAAAGCTGTGGAAAGCAGAAAATGTATTATACATATGCACATGTAATTATTTTATGTAATTAAATGGGAAAATAATGTAAATTCATCATAACAAATTCTTTAATCCCGAGACAAAGGTAAATGAACAAAGAACAATACTTTCTTTCATCTTCTTTGGCTTGTTGCCGCTGTAATTATACAGTTTAGTCTGACAGTGGTCTATTTTCCCCCTCTTGCCCGTAGTTCTTTTAGCTTGCTCAACTGTCTCTGCTACTTCAAGAAATCTGAACAAAAGAAAAGGGAAACAAAAAATATCAGAAAACTCTTTTCTGGATTGTCATTTGTTAGCCTGTCTCGCTTTCCACGCAAAGGAAGTGCTGTGTCAGACCAAATAAATGGGTAGAGGCAATCACCAACAGAGTGAAGAAAAGAAAGAGGTGATTTATGGTGGTTTGTGTATATGACAGAAAGGTTGAACTTAACCTTTTTTTTTGCCAGTGCAGAACCTGGTTGTGGTGGAGGAGATGCAGAAGAGGTGTTTTCTACTGGCTTAAAGCTATCCCTTTTGGGAAGGGGATTTTTGTTTCCAGATGGCTGAGTGTCTAACAGACTGTTCCTCTGATAGTGCTTAAATACGGCTTTAGGTTTAGATTCGTTATTATTTATGCAACTTCTTATTACTTGAGCTATTACAAAGCATGCATTTTTTTTGTTCCAGTGTATGTACCCATAAAGGTGCACACTTCACCTTGAATATAGGATATGTATATGAGTTGCAGTGCATTTTATAAAATACACAAGAAGACAAGTTCTGTATCCAGGGAAACTTGTATCTGAGGTTGAACAAGAAGAGAACGTTAGTGCATAGAACTGCTAATGACAAAGATTTGCACTGAGAAAGTGTCTATATATATTCCAGTCTCATTCTTGTATCTATTTTTTGATTCTGTCTGGCAGTGTGCACTGCATTATTAAGCACTTTAACTTTTCCTTTTCACTTGTAGATTTGAAGAAGACACTTGCTGTCTTGTTGGATAATATCTTGCAGCGCATTGGGAAGCTGGAGTCCAAGGTGGAAAATCTTGTACTTAATGGAACAGGAGCAAACTCTACCAATAATACTACCACTCCTGCTCCCAGCTTAGGAGCAGTCGAAAAGCTTAATGTAGCAGGTGAGTATGGCAATTGTTTAAAATATTTATGGGCTCTTTAATCTGTATTTTTGTCTCTTGGCTATAACAAGATTTTTCAGATTTGGGATGTCTTAGAAAACAAAGTCTGGCCTGTATCAATGGCAATCTTAAGTCCAGTGGTCTTTTACAAGCTCAGAGGAAGACTTTCTTCTATGGTAACTTGAACACATCGAAGAAAATAAAATCTTCTGCCAAGGGAGTATAGTCTACTTTGTTCATAGTAGATGTTTCATTCTTTAATGGTTGCACTTTACAAAGATGAAACTGAGCAGGTGTTTTCTCGCTAAGCCTAATTACTTGGATTGGTATGAATCTGCTCTGCATTTCTATCATATGCACTTTACTCGTTATTAACTGAAATTGGCTGAAAGAAGACATTTATGATGTTTGTTGCTGGTTCTGATTTTAAAATTACCTTCCCTGCTCTATTTAATATCTCTCGTGATTTGGCACACAGCTATGACCTATGTGGTACCTTCAACTTAAAGAAATACATGTTTTAAAATGTCATTTGAAGTCATTCGTTTTGTCTTCAGTGGGTGGACTGGTCACTACCCTTACAACTTCTCAAAGCATTTGAGTCATCCTGTGGTGGTAGAAGGCCTTGCTGGCCTCTTCACCTGCACGTCTCTCTTCCTGTGGTATTCCTTGCTGTGAATGTGGTTGGTACACTGCAGAAGTCTTGTTGCTTATACTGCCTTGTCCATTGCACTGCATTTTGCTCTGCCACCAGGTCTAAACAGATACTGGCTGTGCTGAGCTGTAGGAAGTTCTGAGCCTGCCCTGCTAATGATCTTTGCAGTCCCAAAAAGGGAGCAGAGCAGAAGAGTTAGTGCAACTTGGTAAATCGGTTGATACCTGCGCTCTTAAGTCTTGCCTGCACTTGGGTTTCCTGTAAAAAACTTCTGTTGAGAGGGTGTTACTTTCTTTGATTTGTCAAAACAGAGGAGGCTTATTACCTCTTGGTGAGACAGACTTGTCTCTCTTGCCACATAGTAAAAATATGCTTATAGGCATTTACAACAGACCTTTGCATGTGTGGTTTACTGCTGCTTGCCTTGTGGTAGCTTTTTTTTCTCCTTTGTCTCTTGGTTAAACTGAAGGCAGATTAGGAACAAGTAACTTAAGATGTAGAGCACTGGCAGACTACTGATAGGATGAGCCATGTTGCTACCACAAGGAATACAGTACAAGATCTTTGTTGGAAGATCTTCCACTTTGATGGAAAGTGAGCTAGTACAGTGTTGTAATGGTTTCTGGGCTATATATAACATGGAAAACATCCCTGTATATTTTCTTTTTGTAGTTGGACAAAAGAGAGACTCGACGCTGTTATTTCAATAGATTTGCAGATAATTGGAAGAAGGATACTCATGTTGTTGTTTATACATTTATAGGCAAAGGATCATTGTTCTTACCTGACTGGGAAACATCTCTTATCAGTTCTTAGGGTGCATTGAGTTTTGTTATTCTTGGAGTTTGCTGGAGTCACAATTTTAGTACTCAGGAGCAACGTTTAAGGAGCTCGGTAGGAGTTTTCAGTTTGCGACGTTTGCATGGCTTTTTGCTGTCTGAGGCTTGCTCTGTGGCAAAGAACACTATTTGTCTTACTAGAGCTTCAGTTTTTTACCTTTGACTCTTGGTCCACTAAGTTGAAAATATCTGAAGCAACTATATTAGATAGCAACAACAGAAAAACCTTTAGGAAACCCTTTCTTAAGGTTTGATTTGTTCTGGTGCCTGTTTTGGATAATGTTACTGTTGAGGTATCTCCAGGCTGGATAGTACCGATGGGTAGAACAGAGCTTGAAGCTAATCCCTGGGTTAAAGTGCCTGCTATTCATCCATTTGAAGGAATCGGTGGAAATTCATCCGATCAGAGGAAGCCGAATAGAAATGAAAAACTTGGTTTTACTTCTATCTTCATAACAGTTTCCTGACAGTAGCAAACTCTGGAAGCCTAATGACTCCAGTAAAATCATAATATAAACGTCTTCCCTGTTAGGAAGGAATTGTTCAGAAAATAAGCTAGGTGAATAAATAATGTGATTACAGTATCAGCTACGGTGTTGGTTTCATCTCTAATATTTCAACACTATCCTTTCTTACTGTGCTAGAACAATTGAGATAATCTGAAAAGTGTTGTAGAGAGGGCATTTTGTCACCCAACAGTTTGTCATTTTTCTGGAGCTAAAACATGTATATATACAAATACACATGACACTTCCGCTGTTTTCTTTATAATAGTTTATTCAGCTGTTACTCTATGAAGTGATCACAGAAAGCAAACACGTTAGGATTACTGTTTCTCTCTTTATCAGCTGTAATATTTTACTGCTGACTTTAGACAAATTCATGTTAGTTATTGTTAGTAATTTCACCCTTTCTGTCTGGACAACCATAGTATTATGGAGCACCCTAACCAACATCATGTTTAATATTTTTAGTAATGTTTTTTAAAGACTACTTGAGTTTTGGGGTGTTTTTTTGGTAAATCCTTTTTGCCTTGGAGTTGCTGCTTAAAACTCCAAAGTAAATTAAGCGTTTTATAGCCTCATTCGTCAGTGCAGGGTCATTGCTTCCAGTCCTGCTTCCAGTGGAGCAACTTCATGCATTTATTATTTTTGGATTGAGTTGTCACAGTACACTGAGACCTGGTTCTATAATCTGTGTAATTATGTCCCTTTACCTATGGAAAGCCTTTCTTAAATAAATGAAGCTTCATGCGGGCTTAAGCTGCACCTTAGCATCTATTGACACTGCATGTAAACCTTGGTAGTGTGTAGTGGCATCACCATTCATCTCAAAGTCTGCATTTTGTCCTCACTGACCTTGTGTAAAGTTTACTGTGTGTTATATACTACCTTGAGTAGATGCAAGTGAAAAAATAAGACATAAGAGAATGACAGGGAGGTGACTATATTGTAAATATATGATTATGGCTAGACACAAACTCAAGAGCAAAACAGTATTTTTCTTGTAATTTGAAACTTTGTCGTGGCAGGCTAGATGTGTCAATCTGAATGAGCTATGGGCTTTTCTTCATTGTGTATTTTAAGTATTAAAAACACTTGAGAAAAAAATAGTATTCTTTTATCTGCAAACTAGGAAGAACAGAGATGATGATTATTAGTTCTCCTAAAGCCTCTCTGCAGGTGGGATTTTCTGTTATTAGGTACATTGCTGTATTCAGAAAGCAGTCCTAAGAGCAGTATCCATATGCTACAGGTGGATTGTGATAATGTTAGAATCCTGGTCAAGCTATTGAAAACAGTCCAAGTTATGGTTTTAGTTGACTTTAATAAACACAACTGGTATGTGACTGTGACACAGATTTATGCATTGAAAAAAATCTTTTCTTTGAGATTAAAGACACTGGCAATTGGATCAGATAAGGATTTTAAAAAAATAATTCCACTCCTGTCCAGCTTTTCTGTATACTAGAATATAGTATAGCTAGAATAATAGTATAAAAATGGGGAATATTTATAGTATTGAAATGTCTGGATGTTTTCTTCATACCTACGTTGCTTTTAGCTTAGCTCAGCTACGAGTTTGAATGTGACTGTGTAAGAATGTAGGTAACAGTGAAGGGAATGTGTGCTGGTTGATGGTTGTCTGTACCAAAGTGCTGGAAAAATCAATTTGTTTAAAATACCGACATTTCTCAATGAACCAAGATCAGAGGGCATTTAATTTTTGCCAAGTATACATCGTGATGGCAAAATGTCTGTTGATCCAGGAAAGTTTGGGTTTATAGTTAATAAACTTGCAAGGTTAATTTTTGTAATGTGTTACATTTGAGCTGGAACTGCCTTGTTACCACAGTCCCTTGGTATTGCAACATGGAATCGGTCATCCTTCTTTCTAATGGAGAAAAAAAAAATCTTCCATGTACTTTTGGATATTTTTAATATTCTTTTGGGGACATTCATATCCAGCCTTTGAGAGCGGTCACTGCAGCTGCCTGGGCAAATAAATCTGAGTGGTTCATATTCCCGTAAGGAACAGATATAACAGTAGTGGGAAGCAGTTGCCTGTAACTTGATGGCAGTGTTAATAAAGGAATGCACAGCCTTTGCAGCCTTGCAGGTGTCCAAGCAGATGAAAAATTTCCTCTGAACTGTATGGATGAGAAAAGACCTAATAATAATGAGTTTTGTAGCTCCTTTTAAAACAACTAAATGCTCTTTCTTGTCAGGACATCATTTGAAGGGCTACCAAATGGCTTCTAAAGCTTTTATCAGCAACATCTGTAGGTTTTCCTGGTGGATAAATGGTAGCACCAGCAGCAGAAAGACAAAGTAGGACGCTTTAGGAAAAACATTAGGGAAGTACCTTGCTATCAAAGATTTTAGTTCAACAAAACAAACTGTAGTCTTTACTGTGGAAAGTGTTAGGCAATGTGAGCCACAAAGTCTGGGAAGCTCTAGATAAGCGGTGGACCTGAAGGTGTTATAACCTGGAGTATTATGCTAAAGTAATCCATTATATATTACTTCATGAAGGAATGAGCAATACCTTCTCCAAAAGAGCCTGTCAAAGGAGAAAGGAGGCACTGGCATGGGAAATAAACTGTCCAACAGTTTGGAAAAAATTATCTGTCTTTGTTTTAGGGTTATTTTTACAGCCAGAAGTTGAGTAATCTCTGACCAAACAGTAGCCATCATGGCTATTTATGCCTTCTAACAGCCTAAGAGAAATGTTGGTGGGTTCCAACAAAACCGCTTTTAAGCAGTTTTGACCAATTTTTAGCCTACACTTTGACCATTATAGCCTGAACAAGCAATTTACGTGGTAGGTATTACTTGATACAGAGCCCATAACTTTTTCCTTCAGTAGCCTCTTCGTTACCATACTGAAACCTGACGTATGCTGCTATTTGGTGATTACGTAGCATAAGTAAAATACATTCTTTGACGAAGAATTATAATTGTACTTTGGGCAGACATGCAAACGTCTTAAGAATATGACTCAGTGTTTAAAATTTAGGGGCTGTTTGGAAATAAAGTTATTCATCACTTTCACTTCATCATCTCTTCATCAGCTATGCTCTTTATTGGGCAATACATGGAGAAAAGTGGCTTTTTTTTCTTTTTCTTTTTTTTTTAAAGTTGTTTCACCTCTGGCTGTCAAGCGTGTGTAGAACTGAGGTGGCAGTGGTGAAATCTGCAATGGAAAATATCACTCTCTGGTGGTGTGGAGAGTTTTTGTCAGATAAAAGTATATGAAGAAAATCCATCTGGATTATGCTCGTTCCTAATAAGAAGGTGATAGCAGTTGGTAGGAGGAAATGTTGAGGATTTAGCAAGGACTGTAACTCGTCTGTCTCTGAAGTAGGTGAACTCAAACTTTCATTTGATTCATTTGTGAGTTCCCATTTAGAGACCAGAAGTTGCTCTCTTCCTTTTCAGACTCTGAGACAACTAGCATTAATTTTTAAGTAGCCTGTACTGTGCTTTCATATCTATACTGTGTTTGTGTTTAGTGTTTGTAACATGGTGCTACACCTGATTTTTTCCTCTGAAGTTAGTTTTACAGACTCTTTCATTGAGGGAAGCCCAAAAGCAAAACAGCTTCTCTTCTCTCTTGGCTTGTGTGACACGATAATAGAGCATGAGCTTTTAGTATCATAAATATCTTTAATCCTAATCCCAAAGGAGCTGAGGATGGGACCTCCGCTAGAGGGTGAGGCCGCATGATTATGTTAAAAAGCAAAGCCGTGGAGCACCTTGGGTAACCTGAGTGGGAGGTTAGACATTACCTTTTTTTTTCCCTCTTTAGATCCATGTGTAAAACCATAAGCATACTTTCCTTTTTCTTCTTCCCTCCTCAAAACCATCAAACAATCTGGTTGTTTTGATACTGACAATTTTCAGCTGCTTTTTCAGAACCTCCATTTCGTTTATGAAAGAGCGAATTGTTAATAAAATGCTTAGAAGGCTTCAGCTGACTGGTTTCAGGAGCAATAAATTTCCTCCTGTCTCTCTCTTCTGTCTTTATTTATCCAAGTTGTGTCTGAAAAGCTTTTAAGATATTTGGTAGCCATCCTTTCTGCATTTGTGGGAAGTAATGTATTCCCATACACACAAGAAAATATTAATCTAAACCTTGTGTGCCTAGCAGATAAGATTTTTCATTAGCCTTCAGAAGAGGAAGCTTTGAGCTGCTGCCCCAAGTAACACCCTGGGTAAATTTGAAGTTGCTGTTTTGGAGATGATTAAACGGAAATGGGGAAATATGAAACCACAGCACTTTAAAGCAGAGCTTGTCTACGTGGCTGCTGAATCCTTGTCTCCATGTGACAGGCACAAGATCAGTTTGGGTTGGGCAACTTGGCTTTTAACAGCTGGGCTTTTCTAAGGTAACTATGAAAGAAATCCTTGATCTTTGTGGGACAGTTGCACTAAGCACATTTCATGGGATAGGGCAATCTGTTTGCACAAACATGATCAAAGAATCAGTCCTCTGTTTTCTTCATGTGATTTTTTTTGGGAGGGGGGGTAAGCAGGAGGTGTGGGGTTTGTGTGTTGTGAGTTGGGTTTGATTTGGGCTTCGTTTTGGAGTGTTTTGGGGTTTTTTTATTTTCTAAATTGTGAGCTCTTGCTGTGTTCTTCTGGCAGCTATGGGAAAAATTTGATTTAAGCAAACTGAAAGAAACGGTTTCAATTCCTTAGACTATAAAACTCTACTAAATAATAGTGCATGTTGCATGTTGCAAAACAATTTTTTAAAAATAAAAATGTTGATTTAAAGCAAAGGCCAAGGTGCTCCAAGGCCATTGTCGTCACTGTTCTGTGCTTGTTCAGTGAAAGCTAGATTTTTGGTAAGTGTAACCATCTAACAACTCAGATAGTGTAAATGCACAGAAAACTGTACCAGACTGGTTGTTTACAAAATGTTCTTTTGCCTTGAAAAGTGTCACTTTGTAAGATTTTAACCATGTGTCTTTGATCTCGTAAAAATGAGCAAGTGAAGGTTTGCATCAACTCCTCCTCCACTCCCCCCAGTACATAGCTGGTACTTGGAGGGCTCTTTCGAAGACTAAGAACAGTTCAGTATTAGGTTACTGTATGTAGCACTGCTCAGGGAGGGAGAATATTTTTGTTGTTATTTATTCAAAGTTTCCGTAGCTTTTCTGCCTTACACTGTATTGGCTGTTGAGTTCTCTTTCAACGACATTAGTGTTAACATCTTTAAAGTCACTCATTAGGATGCAGACTTCAGTATTTACTTGTCATCTAAGACATGATGGCGTGGATGCCTGTCAGGTATCTGGCATCCTTCGTGAATATGTAGCAAGGCAGGCTGACAAGGCAGCTTTGGCAGTGCTGCGAGCAGGCTGCTTTTTTTCAACGTTACTATGGTGAGACGGACCTTTGTCGTGGTATTTCCATGTCCTTCTTCCTGAAGACTTGGGGCTGACACACTGAAGCCTTTCAGGTGGGGAGGAAGACTTGGGTAACTTCGTGATCGGTTGATTTATTTCCATTGCTCTATTTCCAATGAAATTTGCTGTACATCTAACAGCCTTGTTAGTTTAACAGTCTGCAGCCATAGTTCACCCCAACAGTTCTGTACTTGCAGAGACAAACTAGGTTAAAAAAAGCTAAGATATTGCATGTTATTTTGAATTTCTAAAGCTGTCCTCCCGTTTTAAGAGGACTACAGTAGGCTTCTCTTCGGTTGGTATAGTACCTACGATGTTCTGTATGGTCATGCCTTAAAAAACAAACTAGTCCCCGCAGGACTGTACGGGCTGTAATAGGATGTGGACTGCACTGGTTCTAGTAGCCAAGACTACAGCTTTCTCAAGGTAATGCTTTGCTTTGAGTTGTATTTATTGTGCCTTATCCATTGTATTCTTTTTCCACACTGTATATAATACCAAGCCGTTTTTCCCATTTTGCTCTCCGTTTGTCTCCCGCAAAGGCAGTGGCGTGGAGCTGGGGAGAATGGTGTGTTTCCAAGCCTCGCCGTTGCAGCCCCGCGTAATGACTGTGCAGAAGACCACACGTGAATACTCTCCTCTGCAGTGCTAAGCTGTATTAGGAATGCTGAAGGGGGCTGTTATTGGTCCCCTGGGCTGCATTTTGATTAACCACTTGACTACTACTTGAATTCTCCTAACACTGCATTGATTTCAGTAGCGTTAATGGAACAGAGCAGCACAGCTGGTGTGAGGATGGACTAGCAGTTAGAAAAGTTAATTTTCTTTAAATCATACCAATGCTTCGCTACTGAAGTTTCTAAAATGTTAGTAGAAAGCATTTTGTGCCCTGCATTTTAAACCTTGAAATCTTGAGCTCATTTCATTGAGTACGTTCATAGCGCTTTCAGCTCACACTGCAAATTCTCTCTGTTAAAAAATCTTACCAGCTGGAGATGAAAAATGTGAATTAAATTGAGAATGCGTTAATTAGTGTGAGAAGAGAAGGGAGACCTTACACAAACTAAACTAGCCTAACTACAGTGTTGTGTCTAACCATAGATACCAGATTGCAGAACTGAAATAGAAACAAGAGAAGGGTTTCATGAATTAAAGTAGGAATAGTGCTTTTATTTAATGATCAAAACCAGAAAGAGAACAAATAGATATAAAATTGGTGAATAGACTTGATTGGATACAATTACTCTGTCCTTTTAATACTAAAGAGGTTCCTGATTTTGAGATCTGCTGATGGGAAAGACTTCGGGTCGAGCCATTATCTGTGCTATATGTCACCAAAAGATAGTCTAATATGTGGGTTTGCACTAGTCTATAAATCTAGGCTTTGGCCTCAAGGTTCCAAACTGTACAAACTTCTGTGTCATGTTAAAGTCTTAAGATATTTCTATTCCCTGAAGAATGAAGCATTGGTCCTTAGCTGACTAGATAGGCTGCTGGTGTCACCGTTTGCAATTTCATGATATTGTGGCTTTTTCATTTGCTTTTTTTTTTCATTTGTTGTTTTAAAAACAACAAACAGATAAATAGAATACCTATCAATAAACAATCACTACTGAATAACTAATTATAACTATTATTCAGCTTACTGTTTTAGTGGATTATTTCTAGACTTCCTAATTGTCTGGTGAAGAAAACTGGAAGCAGAATTTTTTAGCCTCTTACAAAGCACAGTATTTGAAGGGTGGTGCAATATAGCAAAGGGACAAAATATGTATGTAGTGCTCACTATTACTTATTTTTACTGTTTTGTTAAAGAGTAACTAGGGAGCAAACAAAAAATCAATTCTGTATCGCAGGTTGTGCTTTTTACCACATAATTATCTCTTGAGTGTTGTAGACTTTCACTAAAACAAACTAAATTTGTGGACATAGAGTTTATTTGCAAGAGATGATAAAGACCTGTACCTGTGAACTGGTGTTTAGAGAGGGTGATGTCAAAGGCATGGGACTTTAGCCAGCGTAGTGGTTCATCCCTGGAGGGGTTCGAGGCCAGGCTGGATGGGGCTCTGAGCAGCCTGGGCTGGTGGGAGGTGTCCCTGCCCAGGGCAGGGGGTTGGAACTGGGTGATCTTTAAGGTCCCTTCCAACCCAAACCACTTTATGATTCTTTATAGAGCTACAAGGAAGAAGTATCTTTTCCAGTGCAAGGTTTGGTGGCTTAGCTTAAATCTGCCAAGTCATTCCTGCTAACGTGCGAGACTTTGCACTGAAATAACTGCTGATTGTTCGCAAGTTCAGTTTCACCTGCTGTGCACTAACGATCTCTGATGCAGAGCTGTATGTCTTTAAACAGCCACAGACATTTGCAAAGTGAACATATGGCTCCTTTCTAAACATGGGGATGGAATTTGTTAGTTACATATTGAATATCCCAGGACCTCACAAACTGTGTTTAAAGAGTTTTTTCTAGAGTTGCATGGTGTTTTGTCAATTTTTTTCCAGCATAATCTGTAAAAACTGTGTGCTCTTAGGCTTATAATGTGCTCACGTTCATATTTTCAATTTGTCAATGCATTGGCTTTTAATGTAATATCATATGAGATAAACGTTTAATAATTTTGTCTTTGTGTAACAGCAGTCAAGAGGAAATAAGCTGTGTGTGACTTCAGAAACACCTGGGTGTCTGTAGAATAGGAATTAATATCATGGCTCACACAAAGCTTGGAGAAAAAAGTGTGTGAATTAATTCTGTTGCTTTGTACTGACTTGACAGTTGCTGTATTTCCAACTTCTCTGTCTGTAAGTTCTAAGTTTTGGCTGGGAAAAGAGATCTCAGAACTTGGATTTTAAATTACATAAAGCCTGATTAAGGATAAAGATCCTTATGGTTTCTGAAATACTATTTTCCAACAAAAGTAACTTTAATGTCTGGATTAATAATATATTCTTCCCCTTCAGGAAAGAACTATCCAACATGAATTTGGTAACAGCGTAATACCTCTACCCAGACCTTATTAACAATAATCTTCATAAGATATTAGGGTTTGGGTTTTTTGTCATCTCCAAATGATGAAAAACTCTAAACACTTGACTTACACCTTAATACTTGCTTTTCGTGTTCTGGAAGGTGCAGATGTGTGGCTCAGCATCCCCAGGGTTCCACTTGCTTTATCTCCCCTGTCTTTGTGATCCATTCAACAGTGCAAATTGCTGCTCTCTGGTTGAAGGTGGTCCCAACTGTCCCTGGGATATACAAGATTTGTTCACCTCTGGATTCCTATTTAAGAAGAGCCAGCTCCTACTTAGTGTGGATGATGGGAGCCTGTGAACAGAAAAGGGATTGAGCTGATCTGGCAGTATGGGCCCCCACTGAGCTAGAGACACGCTAGGGACTACTGTCCGACCACTGCTGCGCTGCTGGTCCAGCTCTGCAGCGTGGTTTGAGGAGGACAAGCTGGACTGTTAATTTGTAGCTATGAATTTGTATTTAAAGAGGCTGGCCACAGCTTCCTTGGCTTCAGGTATGTTACAAGGATGTTTCCTATGTTTATGACAGTGGTTCAGAACAGCTAGTTTAGTCAGGATGGGGAAAGGAACCTTTTTGTTGCCCACAGGCTCCAGCAGACCCTCCGTGCCTAGTTAGTAGTGAGCAGCTGGAGCATCTGAAATGTAACTCTTCATGCAGGTTCTGATCATTAAGGAAGAAAAAGGCTGTAAGGGATGTTCCTGAACCTAGAACTCACACTGACTATGGCCAAGAGGAAAGGGTACAGCAAGGCCAAACGTAATTGATTGGAACCATTGGAACCATCAAAATTATTCACAAATGAATTCAGACTTTTGCATTTAATTCTCAGGCTTACGTGTGGAAGCCAGTATGTTCAAATTTGCCTATTTCTGCAGACAGTGCATTGCTTTGGACCACTTGTCTTGATGTAGATGTGTTTCCAGCCTGATCACTGGAACCAGACAGTTCCTGTTTGCAGGCACAAAGGAAAGATTGCTTGTCTAGGGAGCACTCAGACGGAACAGAGTTGCTTTTCTCTCATGCTTCTCCTGTTCTTTCACATTCATTTCATCTTGTATGCATGTATTGCTACATTATGTTCTGTTCTAGATAATGCTTTATGTAAATTGTTTCATGGGACAGCTTATATTTAAGCTTTATAGGACCGCCTTCACTATGATATTACCTGATTAGTAGCTGTGAATGAAGCGAGTGAAAGTTAGTGTAGATGTTTGGGATAGATCCATGGTAAGGCTGAGTGGGAAGCTGGTGGGCATGTGAAGCATGTTCAGAGTCTGTAATGGTGGAAAAAAGGTGTTCTTTTTGAAGAAGGTGAAACCTAGGGGCATTTGCTATTGCTAGCAAGGACAGGGGGAAAATGGCAGGTACTTCTGGAAATACTACTAGAGGCATCAATTCTTCTCCAAGCCTTTTGTCATAGTAAGAGGTGATAAAGGTGGGCATTAGTGTTCTGTGTTCTCTATAGGTATAGATTATCCTGGGGTATGTAAATCATCCTAGTGGAAGAGCAAGAGTGGGACTGCTCTGGAAAAGCCCTAGTGCTGCTGGCCCCAGGGGAGACCAGGAGCCTGAGAAAATCTGCTGCTTCTGCTGACATCAATGTCTGGCTCTTGCTTTTAACTTCTTGGAATGGACGGGAACAGGGAGAGCTGGGAAAGCTGGCTTTCTGCTTGGGAGGTGTCTGTATGTAGTACTGCCACAGCTCATCTGAGCTGTTGAAGTGTGTGGTGGGTGCTGTGTGTACGTGACTGTTGTAAGAAGCCAGTTTTTATTCTTGCAAGTAGATCTTGCAAATACAGGGATCCTGTAAAAACCTTTTGACCAATAACAGTATCAAAGATCACTGCCCATCTAGAAAAACATATTTGCATGCAGAAAATGTGTTTCACACGACAAAAGCAAACAGGTATCTAGAATACCGTTGTGTATATACCAAAACTGAAGCCATTCTCTGTATCTTGTGGGTTTTTTTCTCTCCGTCCTTTGACAGATGACGAGATACCCATTAAAATGCAATATGATCTAAGTGAGAAACTTGGCACGCTAGATGTTTATGCTGTAAAATAAAGAATTATAGCTTGTGTTTATGTATTACCCTGAACTTAAAGGGACTTCAGAAGAAGAGAGTGTTCTCTTGACTAACCCTCTGAACTGGAAGGCAGTCATATGATAGCATAGTTAGCTTGAGATAAAAGACAAAGTTCATGGATCCTTCACGTTGGCAAGCTGTACTTCCAGTCAACAGAAAGGGCAGAAGAACGGCTTTTGAGTACTTTTCTACTTTTGACAAATAAGGAGATGAAGGAGTAACATCAAGTTTAAGGAGGAATGACCATCTTGCAGAGGAGGATCGTTTAGCCCAGAGCAGGCAGTGCAAAGGCTGGATGTTATGCTTCCTGCAGTGGCCTCGCTAGGCTCTGCCAGTGGCACCTCCTGCAGCCACAGCCCCTCAGAAACTGTCATTCCCACCTCTGCTTTGCTTCCTCTGTAGTGCCAATCCAAAAATTGTTACAGGTTTAAAATAATATTTTCGGGCAAGAACTATTTTTAATATATCAGTGGTCCAGCCACGACTGTAAGGTGTAGTGCTGGCATGGTGAGGGGTGGGTAGCGGCTGAGGAAGGATACCCCTTAAAAAAAGCACTGTTGCAGTGGAAAAGGTACATGGAAATGCATGTTGAATACCTTTAAAATACCTTGTCTTTAAGGGTTTAATAATTGTCTCTTACCTTTCTGAAAACTGCTAATTACGGTTAGTTGGTTCTGTGAATAGTAGCTACAGGAGGGAAGCAAAGAAACCTTTGAGCATGGCAAGCGTAACTTGTCCAGGTGTGACTGGAATTGATAAAAGCCTTGTTTGATGGAATAGAATTGCCCAGATGTTCAGAATTTTCAACCCTAAGTTCTGTAGGATTCTGAAAGTTGAACTTTCCCTGCAGTTGAACTGCACCTCTGATGTTATATCATAGATTTAAGATGTCTTTTATGTTTTTGGAAGATCTGAATTTGACATGCTTTATGGAAAGCTTATTTCGTATTCAGGCTTCTGAGTTTGTGGGGAAAAAAAACCCAAACCAACCCACAGTCTAGACCATACAGCTCTTCTAATGGCATTATATCGATTACTGAAAATTGCCATAATTTAACCATGCCTCTTTTTGGTTTAAGGTAGGTTTGTTACTGTTAGATCTCAAGCACTGATTTCTGTGTGATTCAAGTGGAAGGTCTGATTCCTGAACTGTAGGAAAGCAAAAAGTCTCATTGTTATCTAGCTACACTGACTGAATTTAGAACATACTTTTAAATTGTTGATGTCTCTGTGCACTCTCTGTATGTTCTTACTCGGAGCAGAAATCAGAGCTGGAGATGTCACTAGTCTAGTCTGCAAGAATCCTATAAGGGTTAGAAGATAAGGGAGAATATTTTGAAAGTGCTTATTGATTTGAAATTACAAAGTCATCTTAAAAACTACTTTGCTTCAGTGTTATTGTCACAGGCAGTACAGCTCAGTTTGTCAAATTACTGCTGCTGCAGAGACTGCCAAGTAAGTGTCGTCTTCCTGGCACAATTCTGCTTTCCCCATCAGCTCCATTTTGCAGTGCTTCACTCACATTTCACCTTTTATCTTTAAAAGAAACTACGTGCAAAAACATAGAAAATATTCATATAAATCAGGAGGTGGTTTTTGTATATAATACAATGTTCTAACTTGTATCCACTGATCTTAGATACTTGTCCCTACTCTATTCTAATGCTGCAGCCTTTTTTTTTTCTTCTCTTNATTTTTTTTTTTCTTCTTTTTTTTTTTTTTTTTTTGCCCTGAGATCTCTAATTAGCATATTCTGGGAGAAGTCGTGCACTGTAACTGCCATAGCATGAAACCTTCCTAGGTTGATGGATGGGTGGCTTTAATGATCTTGATTCTTGCCCATGGGAAAAGCCAGAAATGATGCAGGTATAATTTAAATAACTCTGGGATGAACTACCTAAATTAAAAACCTTATCCTCTTCTGCCTTTGGCAAGAGTCTCTCCACCATGTTAGTAATTTTTCTTGCCTTAAAGGCCTGCGTTAGAGGGTTCTTCTAAGTTCTTAGAAGAAAGCCTCATCCTGGAGTTGATGTGGTAATGCCCTTTAAAACGGCTCCTTTTTCCTTGGCTCATGGGCTAGAAGTGTTCCTCTGCATTATACTCTTTAATGTGTTACAAAAATCTAGAGTGATAAAATTTTAAAATAGGCAAAAAAGAAAAAAGTTCTTGGAGACCATAGGAGATTTTTCTCATGAGATGTGATGTAGTGCTACTCAGTTGTAAATTTAGATCGTATTGCAACATCTGTTAATTGGGTCATATATTCGATGCCAAGTTGCACATCATGGGTATTTCATAATATAATAACAGAACTTGAAAAGCTAGTTTTTATGTTTAAGAGCAATATGCGTCTTACCAATGTTTGACAATTGGTAACAAATTTCTTCCAATTTAGTAATTTTAAGCACACTTCACTTAGGAAGATATTTTGCTTTTTATCATTCTCGGTATGGATTAGCTTAATTTTTAAGTCTTCATAGACTAGTTTTTGTAATTCAGCACTTTTGCTGCAAGTCAGAGTTGAAATCTATGAAACCATTTTCTGCTATAGTCAAAAAAAGAGAACACTGAGTTATAATGTTATAACAAATATTACACAGTAGGGCTTTTCAGTCAGTCTGGATTGCGGGTTCATGAAAATAAAAGGAAGGATTCATTAGGCTATCTGTCAGAACTGTAAAATGAAATTCACTTATGGTCTATGTTTCTCTTCAGATCTCATAAATGGAGCCCAAGAACAGTGTGAATTGCCTCCTATGGATGGTTTTCCTCACTGTGAAGGGAAAATAAAGGTACGTGAACTGTTTTTAATCTTATTATGTGTGTTCTGTTAAGAAGTGAGCACATGTTGTAAAAGGCCACCGCTCAGGCAATGGCGTAAAACAAGAACAACTGGGTCAAAAAAGACGGTGTTTAGAAGCAGGTGTCAGTACAGTATTGCTCACTTCAGGCCTTTAATACTACTGCTCCAAAGAAGTGAAGTGGTATCGTATTAAGACAGGAATAAAGTGCCATATTATATTAAAATACTACATTATTTAATAAAATGCCTTATTATTTGAATGCCATCTTGTTATTCGGAAACTTTCTTCTTTTTGAAAAGCCCTGTTTTCTTGCCCATTATGAGTCATTTGGCGTTCCCCAACCCCAGGACTGGGATTTTGTGTGTACCTCGCTCCAACCCTTTCTCTGTTTCAGCAAGACACTTGTTTACAGTTCTTTCCCCTCTTTGCCAAGAGCTCTGTCCGGATCCTCCCTTCCCCTTTTCCGTCAAAGCATTTCTGCTCACAAGCGAGGCAATGCACTAAGTGTGCAACCAGAACGCTGGGGTTCACAGTTGATTCCACATAAATCCTATATTTTACTAATAATGTAGTTGGAAAGGCCAAATATTGAAAGGCATCAGACGTTGGTTGGAAAGACTGAAAAACAAAGAAAAATCCCAACAAACTTGATGAGGTGGAGGTAATTGAGGTTTTTTGTCCCCAAAGTATATTTCAAATGTAAGGATACTGTTTTGGTAGTGGGGGACAAAAGTAAAATTGCTGGACACTTAAATATCATTATCAAGTATCACAATTTATTTATGAAAGTGAAAACAAATAACAACCAAAGTATATGTTAAATTATGGTGCCATTTTTCTCGGAATAAATTCTTAAACAATAGGATTTAAAAAAATCTGAAGTTTTAAATCTTGTGTCTGTGTTTTGATCCATTTTGACGAACTGGCTGCATAGTGACTATGTAATACATTATCTGAATATTAAAATACGAATTTAAATTAATTACTTCTGCAGAAATGGCAGATTCTTGGCAGAATCAGTCAGATTTCAATCTTGGTAACTGAAATGATCTGTTAAATTCCAGTGCAAGTGTAAAAGGGGGGTGGGGGTGGGGGGCAATGCAGTCAAATCCAGCCCCACCCAAGTGTCTGGATCCTGATTATATTCTCCTTTTGATATTTGTCTCTGCTTGCCCGGCTACCAGTTTGTATAAACTGTGCTCACAGCTGGTATGTAGCTACTTCTCCAACGTAGCTGAATGCAGAGCTGCAGTATGCTACAGAATATGAATAAAATTCCTTTTTTGTTATTTGTGGTTTTTATCGGGTTGGATACAGTCGCTTGCAGCTTTCCTCTGTTATTCCTAAATTGGGCGTGAAATAGTATGGATTTATTATGGGCTACTTAAACCTAACAGACTGTGTTTTTGTTCTGTTACAGTGGATGAAAGATATGTGGCGATCGGATCCCTGTTACGCAAGTTACGGTGTAGATGGGTCCACATGCTCCTTTTTTATTTACCTCAGTGAGGTCAGTAATCTTTTAATCTGCAGAGGGGGAACATCATAGTGCCTCCATGACATTATAGTGCCTCCATATTTTTGGTAACTGTTTGCAAACTTTTCTCAAAACAAATCATAACTTTCTTCAGAAAAATTCCAAAAAGAGGAAAAAGATATTAAACCAGAATTATTACATAGTGTGTTGCTATTAATCATAAGCCTTCCAGAGGTTTCTAGCCTGGAGAATTCTAGTGTTTATAACTGAAGTGATGTAAGTAGCAACTCTCCAGGGAGTCCATGCTAGGTATCCTGTTAAACTGCAATATGAAGTTCAGCCATAGATCCTTGCCTCTGCACACTTTTTCTGTTGCTTTCTATGTAGCTCCTGATACAGTAATAGGGAGGCATTTTAGGGGAGGCATTTGCAATGTAAAATTTGGAAAGTGGAATTAGATGGTACATCCTCCTAAGCAGCGTGGCCACTTCCTGCTTGGAGACGGTTCATGTGTTGTGGAGTCTGTTAACAGAAAACAAAATAACCTGGAAGTCATGTTTTTGAGTGAAGTTGCAGATATATTGGCTAAAGCTTATGGTACCCGTCAGAACCAAAGGCCCAGTTTTGTACACAGCAGAGTTAAGGTCCTTACCCTGGTGCGTTTTGTACAGTCTTCCTGTTTCCTGAGTAACACTTGTTTAACAAGAATGAATTTTGTCAAATCAGTTTTTATGAGCTCTATTACTGGCTTGTAGTGTGTGTGCCAGAACAGCCGGGTGCATTTGATCATTTGACCTCTTCTTTCTTATAAGTAAAATTTTGATAACGTACGGCAACTGATCTTGGAAGTGGTATTGATATCTAGTGGCTTACTGCTTGTAAAGTAGGGCAAGAGACAATGTGGCTGCAAAAATGCAAACTGATATTAATTTTGTAGTTTCTGCAGGATTAGGGGGGTGGGACTGGGTTTTTAAATTGTGTATCTGAGATTAAAACGATAGATCTATTATGTAAGTAACTCGGTTGTAATGAAAACAGTTTCTGTTAATTTACTCAGTTGACTGTCATTGAACTTTAGGGGGTATTGCGTGAAGCAGTAGTAATAGTTAAATGCGTAGCCAAAAGACGTGTCTGAAACCCAGAAGGCTGGGTTGAATCACAAATTTGACTCATTCCATTGCTAGTACCAAGTGTTGATTTATTTATGGGCTGTAAAGCTGGGGAAGGAAGAGGTACAGGATGACTACATTATTTAGCCTGTTATTTTTCGTAGAAGCTAGAGATATGGTTTCATAATCATCTTAAGTAGATCTAAGTTTCTACTAAAAGGTTATGTTTTATCATCAGTGGAGTTTTGTTCATGCATATATGTAGTACTCTGTCAACCAGCAGGTGCTTCGCATTTTTAATGCACATGTATCTTAAAAATGAAGATACATGTCAACCCAATATGCGAATCTAATATTCTTAAATGACATTTATTACTCTGTAATTCTGTTAAATCATGGTATTTTCTGTGACAGTCTTCTCTGATCATCAGTTTTGAAAACTCAATTGATGCTGTTAGTTTTCTCATAATTGATCTTTCAGCTCATCCTCATGGCAAAATGCAAGCAGATTTACAGAGGCCAAATGGTTGTTTTTTCCAAGGGTCTAAGGATTTGAAATTTTTCTTTAAGCAGCAATATTGAATCTGAGCAACTTCTCATTTTGTGATGGAACAACAGTACAATTAGTATATTTGGTAACTTTAGACAAAGGTCTTGTACTTTTTTTTTTTAAGTGCTTTCCCATGACTGAATGTAAAACTCATATTGGGTGAGCATGTTATTAACCTTGAGTTTAAATTTGGCATTCTTAATCCTGTGATTAATTCCATGATTAATGCCCAGCAGCAGAGGTTGGAAGCTTAAATGTTTGCAAATGCAAGCATGAAATGAAATTCTAATAACACTACAATGATGTGGATTTATGAGGTGTGTTGGCTGCTAGGGATAACTTGGAAATGCTGTTGTGAGAGTAATTTGTCAAAGTGGACAGTGATGAAGAGTTGACAGTTTATAGTATGGTTGCACAGCTGAATGATAAATGTGCTCACAGAGCTCTCAAGTCAAAACTGCTGATTTAAAATATTAAAATGCATTAGGGTACTGGAAGGATATTACTGTCAAGATTTTTCTTTTTTTACTTTAAGGTTACAATACAGGAGTAAGATGGTTGTTTACACATGCTCTGTGTGAAAAGGCATTATATGCATCAAATTATGCACAACCTCGGTTTGAAAAGACAGAATATGCATCAAATAGTGCATATGTCTACTTTTGCTCTTAAAATCACCTTTACAATCTAGTGTGACAAGTGCCTGTGCTCTTTCATACTCTTTTAGGATCTACTTTTTTCTTCTGAAGCAGTTCAGTTAGGGTATTCTGTTAGGCTCATCTAGCACTCTGTAATACAATTTTAAACTTGTAAACAAAGGGGCATGAAGTACGACATTTTGGTGTGTAATATGGATCAGAACCACAGAGCCACGAAGTAACTTGCCTACAGTTTATGGAAAGGTTTAGAAAAAAAGCTTGCAATAAACCCCAGTCTTTGGGTTTCTGTCATGTGTCCTTGTTACGTTTCCACCACATGTGTCTGCGACATAGAAACTGCTCAGTCACAAACCAGGCTGCCCCAAGTCTTCTCTTTTGAGGAGCCTGCACTTGTGTGAGTATTAGCAGTTCTGCTGCCTCTGGTTCCCTTTGGATGGCACTCCTGCATGAACACAGCCACAGCTACCTGAACGTCTCCACTTCTCTCCTTGCGTCTTGGCTGCTTGAGCGGAAACGGAGGTGAGTGTGGCAGCAGAAGGAAAGCAAGAAGCAATCCAGCGCATTCAGCTTATGGGGTTTTTTTATTGAAAGCCATCCCCTGTACAGACTTGCAGATAAAGCTGCAAGAATTTTTGCGCTTCTCTCTTGCTGTTTTGCTGCAGGCAATGGATCACTCCTGTTGGATGATATGCAACTGTGTAGTCCTCATAACACTCACTGAGCTGGAGCTTTTGGAGACTGGAGGAGACACAAATGGCCTGAATAGCAAAACCAGATTTGCATTCTCTTGAATTACACAGCAAAACAGGGATTAGAAAAATTGAAAAGCAAGTTAAACTAACTCTAAGGTTTCTGGGTAGCTGGGACTTGTTTCTTTTTAACCGTGATACAAACTTGCCATCGAGAAGAGTTACTTCCTTTTAAACTTAGCATTTAGTTATGAAAAAGTCAGTTGTTTAACACTTGTAATGTTGCTGGCGCAGTTATAATTTTCACGGATGGCATTGCCTCTGGGGAGAAATGTGAAAAAATTAATTTCTAGACAGTACAAAAATATATTTCACTGCAAAATGTCAGTTTGCAGCTGAAGAATGACGCTTTTAAAAATATCTTCTAGAAAATGAATTTTTCACACAGTTTCCCAGCTCAACCAAATAGAAAAAAAACCATCCCCAAACCAGTGGAGGGAATCTTATTGCTGCTTTTCTTTGTCTAGATATGTGCTTTCTTTGAGAGAACTGCCCGCTGCACAGGAGCGGGACTGCTGCTGTGCCTGCTGCTCCGCCAGGAGCTGTGGTGCAAGTTACCACCGCCCAGGGTCGTTACATGGACGCCTACCTGCTGGAGCTGGGCAGCTCTCATTCAAATCCCAGGCCTTGGATCTCCAGCTTGCCTTTTAGGTGCAAGGGTAATTTTTGGTACCCATCTTGGAAGTGGACCCAGTGCTTCAAAAGAATCACAGAATGGTTAGAGTTGGAAGGGACCTTAAAGATCACCCAGTTCCACCCCCCCTGCCCTGGGCAGGGACCCCCCCCACCAGCCCAGGCTGCTCAGAGCCCCGTCCAGCCTGGCCTTGAACCCCTCCAGGGATGGGGCAGCCACAGCTCCTCTGGGCAGCCTGGGCCAGGGGCTCACTACCCTCAGAGTGAAAAATTTCTTCCTAATATCTAATCTAAATGTGTCCTCTTCCAGTTTGAAGCCATTACCCATCATCCTATTGATGAATAGGACTAAAGACTATTCTATTTCAAACTAAAACACTAAAACTGTTTCAAACACCAGTCTTTGAGGTTTCTCTGGCTTGCGCGTGTGCTGGTGTCCCACTAGAGAGAAGTCGTGTTTTCAGTCCTTCAGACTCGATGGAAACAGAATGCACGGTTTGGTTCCAGGAGTATTTTTCTTTACACTGTTACTTTTGTTTTGAGGGATAAAGCAGAAAAATGCAAACTGAAGGTGATTTTGAATGTGGATTTGTTTCCAGAATGTAAGTTGTAGTCTGAGGCACATTTTAGTGAAAACACCAGGGAATAATAATTATGCAGGTTCCTCAAATCCATGTGCTTTTGCTAGTTTACTGCAGTTTGCTCACGCCTGTGTGGAAGTCCCCTTTCCACGACTTCTGCTGCATGCGTAAGCAAATTCTGACACTGAGGCAAATTAATGATTTGAATTTCTTCAGTGTAATGTAACGTCAAGCCACCTTCTTTGAATTCTATGCCATTACTCAGAAAATTGACAAAAACAGTATTGTTGTCTGAAATGTAAAACAGCAAAAGCTCAAACTCATTTAGTCATCTTACATGTGTTCCTAAGGAATTGAAATGCTAATGGTAGTCAGCACTTTGTCCCCAAATCATCCATTAGTGTATTGTTCTGGATTTGGGTTATTTGGGCTCAGTTAACCTTTCTACTTGTGTTACTTTAAACTGGGATTGGTCTTTTTCTGTCTTGTTGGAAAAGGCGTAGATGCCAGAGTAAGAGAGGAATCACATTTAGTGCACGTCACTGAAGTTAGATAAAAGACCGTTTGTGGATTGATGGCTATGTATACTGTGTGGTGTTGCAGTGTCAGTGGGACTGCGGGTACCAAACACCTTATGTTTGAGATTGCCTTTGGAAGCGCTCCTCCATTTCACTAAGCAGGCAGACAGTTATCTTGCAGATTTTGTAGCACCCTCAAAATGACTACTTCTCACTGAGGCAATGCTGAATAAAATACAGGTATTACAGCTTCTAGAGGAGTTGAGAAAGTCACCTTCCCAGTGGGAGCAGTTCTTTCGCATCAAATCTCAAATGGATTTTCTAAGTGAACGTTATGAGTTCTCTCCTCTGCCTGCATTCATAGAACCTAATAAATTTAAAGAAGCACCTTCTTTCACCAGACATATGCAGCACTGCTTGTTTTGCTTTTTTTGTTATTTCCCACTCTGGGACTGACCTAAGAGCAGCACTTCACCATGGATAGAAGTACACTGAGCAGTAATGCTGTTCACCCAATACACAAAGAAAGTCGCTTTAGTTTCCCTGTAGATGGGCTGCACCTACCCTTCAGAAGAGTCCAAAATGAAGATTATCCCAGGTGTTTAGAGAGAGTGTGCCCTTCAGCTTCTGCTGTATTAAACTCCCACTATGGCTCTTTAAAAGCTTAAAGGACTTGCTGAAATGTTGGATGTGGAGAGCTGCTGGCAGAGTATACTGTCATTCCGATGGAGGATGCTCAGACTACCTCGGTGCTACAGCTGTTTGCCAGGCTCTTATAACTGTGCCTGAAGTACTTGCTCTGTAACAGGCGCGAGTGCTGCAACCTTCGCTTCCCTTCAGTGCCAGTCTGTTTCTGAGCAAGAGTTACTGAACAGATACCTGCAAAGCTTCTATAAAACATACTCTTCTGCTTTCTTAGGTTTGTTTGGTTGGGGTTTTTTTTGTGTTAACTCACTTACTATTAAGCTACATAAAGTTAATGTTACTGTGAGAGTGGACTGTCTCTTATAAGGGACCAGAGAAATTCCTGAGTTCAGTTTAAGCAGAATCTAGGCATTCGCACCCCAAAGCAGTTTGGAACACCGACTCCTCACTGATATCTGGAATCATGAAGCACTTATTTTGAACTTCTAAACTACCATGCAGCCTAAGCTTATGGAGCTAGCTATATATACTCTAGACAGTGCTGTCTACCGCGATTCAAAAACAAGCAGGGAACACTTGACTTCTCAGCTGGACCTAGTTTTTTCAGCATAATCAAAGACTACCTGATGCAACTGATGAGTATTGAGTTCAAAACGAGGTACAGGAAGCACAGCTGGCCTTATTAAAAAATATGATGGTACGAAGATAAATACAGTATGTTCTAAATAACAGCTTAGCGTTTGTATCACTCATCCAAAAAAGGTCAATCTTCCAGTCTGCAGTTGCTGCTTCCCAGCAATCTTCAACTGCTAATCTGTAGTCTGATATCACATCCTTCCTCTTAAATCATGAGCATTACAGTGTAACGGTTGCTATGGAGAGAATAAGCTGAAGAAAGAACTGATGCTAACCCAGCGAGAAGAAGGTTTTCTTGAAAAGGGGGAAGAACCCTGGTTCCTTCTTGGGAGAAAACTTCAGTGTTTTGTCTTAAATGCCCAAATGAAACGCATAAACAAGTTGAGCAGCAGGATCCAAACAAACACCACTGCTCTCCTTCCCCTTGCCTCAGACTTAGGGCTTGTTGCTTGTACATATTCTGTACCTAAACAAATGCAAAGCTGAAGTACTTGTGTACTTCTGATGGCGAGATATCATCTAGACCCACTTTAGTGTTACCATAATCCCTTCTGTCATCATTGCCAATGCCAGAGAAAAGGTGTGTATGCATGGAGCAATACCAGATTTGTAACTGCATACTGCAGCCTTAGCCCATGCTATGTTATATTCCTGTTTATAATCATATACATACACATCTATACACACATTTGTATGTATACACACACACACTTCTTTTCCCATTGTACATTTTATTTAATCACAAATATTCCCAGCCCGGGACAAGTTACCCTTTAATGCTGTTTACTGCAGACTTTTTTTGTTACGAACAACCAAAGCAGATTTTTTGACCCCTATCCCCATGTCCCCCTGTTCTGTACTAGGAGTTTCCAGTGTTGCAAAAGGAAGTCCCTAATTCTTCTCGTCACGTTCCCTGCCCTGTCTCTGCCTCGTCCCTGTTAGTTTCATTGAAAGCTGATAGGGTTTCTTTATACAGTATGGAGGCAAGGGCAGAAAAGCAAATTCCAGGCACCATATGTTTACACAGACTGTTTGTTCACTGTTCGCGCTTACTTGTTACACAAGACGAAGGAGGTTGAAGGCCTCCACTCAAGTCAATCTGAGCAGTGTTAGACATTCCTTACCTTTCTTTCTCTCACATCTATGGCTGGAAGTTAGTACTCACTGAAATAAAACCTGACTTCTACTTATCTCACATCAATAAGTCTGAGAGAAATGGATTAAGTTTTCACTGGTATTTCTTGGGAAAGATCATTTCATGAGCTTTCTCCTGGATTTTTCAATAACTATAGCACCCACCTTTGTTTTCAGAGAAGTTCTCATGGCGGTGGTTAATAGTCTGAATCTGAGAACAGCTGCAGAACTTGTTCGTAAATGATGAGTACAACTAGAGTTGCTATTGTGGGACATATTTGGGTCATGCAAGGCCACCAGGAAAATTACTTAACCACTTAGGTTTCATATTTAGTTATAGGCATCCTTGTGGTGTTCCGTATGAGAAACCCTGAAGTGATTAGCTGAAGTGGCAATACTTAGTTCTTTAAAAAAACCCACCCGCCCACTTCCCAGCTCATCTGAAGCTCTCATGAAACTGTAGATCCTGCCAAGAGCTGCAATTAGAAGTAGTTCCTGGGCTTAAAAGTAAGAGATTGCATGTTCTGGTCAGGAAGCGCTTAAGTGCTCAGTTTGAATTGCATTCTGGTGCCCTGGACAAGAGAGGAAGGCGAGTCATGAAAGAGGAAGAGCAGAAAGTGGTTGTCTTGAAAAAGGCCAACAATATGGTTATTTAAGTTAATTGCAACAGAAGTAGTACGATACTGTTTATCATTACATGGGCCTAGACTGAGAGGAACACAAAGTTCATTTTGATACTTGGCTGGGTTGGTGCAAATGTTTACTTTTAATTCTGATGCAAATTATTGAGTGCTATTTTTTACAGGATTTTTAAGCAATCTTTACTGAGGCTTTGTACCACTAGAGACCTGTATTTTGCATAGTGCAATGCGAAATCATAGTTAACTGGAAACTTTTTACTTGAAATACATATGAAAATGCAGCGGCTGTGGTTTTTAAGGAAAGCAGCAATAAAATTTAGCAGCCTGCTAGATGTCTTGTATAAGTAATGTCGAATCATCAGGCTTTTTAATTCTGTGGTAGAAGTCAATGCTGTCATCTTTTCCAATAGTTCTACAAAGGCTGTTTCTCAAGTCTTGGCTGTCTCGTGTAGTTGTGTCTCCCTTTCACCAAAGCGTATATAGATTGTTGGTCATCTCTTACTCTCACTGAACAGGGAAGCAAGAACCAGAGATGGAGAGAAATCTCTGTTCCCTCTGAAGACTTTATTTTTGTTGGAAGAGTGATATTTCTTGAGTACTAGGCACCTCTAAATACAGATGTTATGATTTGCGTAGACTTCACTGCTGTCGTTTTTCACTTCTGCTTCCTTTGCTCTGACAATATCTGCTATGATCTCAAAGTGTCTTCTGGTGCATGAGCTTCAGTGTGGTGTGTTTGCATGTTCTGCCCTCTGCCATCACTCTAATCATATTCTGATTTTCCTCTCAATTTCTCTTGGAACCATGACTTATTAATTCCAGTTGGTTCTTTAATTATCTGCAAAATTCTCACATGTTCTGAACAACAGAATTTGTGTTAGCATTTTAGCTGGTTTTGCTATCATATTGTTTCCATCTTAGGGGCATGTATACCCTGATCTTTTTTGCCCAAGAATACCTGAAATTCACTGTTAATCTTAGTTTGGCTGGTCTGTCAGACAATATTTTGCCTTTCCATCTTCACTTTCCTTTGTGTCAATATGTTAAATTAATAAGGGTTTTTTTCTTCCTTACCTTTCCCATAATAGACAGACTCATTTGCTTAATTTTTGCTTTCTTGATGTCCTTGGTAATTATTACCCCCCGTCTAACAGCTCTTGTGAGCCACAGTTCTTGTGGCTCATAAAAATAAGCACAATTCCTTTGTTTTTCTATAAGACAATGGCTATGCATTCTTCCTAGTGCATTTATTGAGACTGAAAATAACAAAACAACTGACGTACTTTGAAGAGTATGCGTTTAAAAATCCTCTGGTGCATTAAGTTTGTCTTTCCCATGAAAAGAGGAATTGCCTGAATATCAGTAAGGAAAAATGCGCACTGGGCGTACACTGGTATTAATTTGAGCCTATTCCCTAGGTGTTTATTTGTCATTAGAATTACTATAATTTAATTTAGACTAGAAGGAATATTTCTAAAAGCAGAAAAGAGCTGTATTTGTTTTTCAGTCAGTGAGGCATGCAGCTGACTGCCCTTGGCAGCTCTGAAAAATCTTCAATTCCTTTAGGATGCCTGATGGTGCGATGTGAACCACATGAATCCAGAAAAAGGGCACGTACAGTAGTGCCTGAAATGTCATATCTTTATCCATTTTAATGATAATTCAAAATATTTTGTACTATTAAAAAAAAAAAAAAAGAAAGATTGTGCATAATTTGTAATACGGAGCTTGCAACTCTCTTTTACCAGCATTTCCACAACTTAGGTTAGGAAAGGTTAGGGTTGTTAATTGCTCCCATTTCTAGTATATTTCTGGAGTTGGAGAGCACTGTTTTCAAACCAAATGTTTTCAAATGAGGTTGATCAAGTCACTGCTTTCAAATATGGTACTAAATGTATTGAGTAGATTAAGTCATAACATTCAGATTAATGCTTTTATATAATTTGTCTGAGGAACCTAAGCTTGATACATTTCTTCTCTTTAATGAGGTTCTGATGTCTATTAATTTATTTTCATGTGATTGGTCGTCTAGGCAATCATTTGGTATGATCTTAAGCTTTTAATCTCTAATGCTCCAGGCTTACTGCAGCATGATTAAGCTAAAACTGTGTTTTGACAGGTCTGTGACTGGAGGAACCATAAGAGCAACTCTGACTTCTAATTCCCTGGGAGTTGTGAACTTAATCAGTAGTGATGGGGTATCTTAACTGGCCTATGAATTCTTGCGTTTCTCCCTTTCAACAGTACAGTTATGTTTCTGTTTACATGGGTTGGCCTCCAAAAGTGAGATTCCTCTTTCCCCAGAGCAATTTCTTAAGGCGCATGAATAATAAAGATTCTGCAGGACAAGCAAGATCCCTAGGGAAAGAACAGGAGCTTTCAGTGACTTGCATCCATTTGCTGTTTCTTCCCTCAGTACTAGCTGTCGTGCTTTTTTTTTCCTAGTAGACAGTAGTAGAAGTATTGCGTTTGCACTGGTTATGTTTCTCTAAGAATTACAACTATTAGTACTTGTGGGTGTTGTTAGTTATACCCTTCAAATAGGATGGGTTTGGTTTTATTCTTCTTTCAGCTTTTTGTCTAGATTGCTACAAGGTAGAGCTTTGATCCTTGGGTTTTATCAGGCTTTGCCTTTTTATATATTCTAGGGAGATGGGAAATGTTCCAAAATACTTTTTTTTTTTTTTTAAAGTCTAGAAGCATAAAAAACTTGGTGCTTTTTCAAAACATTTAGGCACTGCTCGGAGAAACAGTATTTAGTGCATTCAACAGCTGACCTCTGTCTTGGAAGGGTTTTTATCTCCCGTATTCATTATCATGAATAAATATCTAAATGCCACTTTTGGTCGCAAATTTGCAAGGTTAAAATAGTATTGAATTACAAAAAGTCTTCTTAAGCTTTTCTTGCAAAAAACAGTTTTATCTTGCAGTGACTTACTAATCAGCTGATGCCTTCTTTAAGCTGTAGAAAAGTGTAATATAAAGGCGGTAAGAGACTTTGGTAGACCTCCGGGAATTAGAATAGAATGTTTAATTTTCATGTGGCTGTTTTACAGGTTGAAAACTGGTGTCCTCGTTTACCTTGGAGAGCAAAAAATCCTAATGAAGAAACTGATCAAAAAACAGTGGTAAGAACAACATTAGAACACGAGAAATAATTCAGTAATTGGGATTCATGCAAAAGATCCTGGAATTCTGTGCCACATAAATGCTAATAAGACTAAAATTTACCATTTTTATTCCTCAGCTCCTCAAAACTAAAGGGGAGCATCCTTAACTGTAGATGCATATGTAGCTCATCATATATTTTCTCCAGTTGTTGCATTGCGCTGCAGTCCTGGTGGTAGATTTCCATGAAAAACATTTTTGTGTTTAAACTTATGAAATACTGTACACAGATATTGAGAAAAACTACAAATCCACGGACCGTTCACTAATGTTAAGTGACGATATGTGAAAGTGTCCATTTTTTATCGTCCCATAAATCTAGGCCTTATATATAAAAATGCCTTAAAGGAAGAGGCTTATATACACTTCAGTTTTCTAGTAACGTTTTGACTACTCCTAATTTCTTTCCTGTAAAAACTCTACAGCATGCAGAGTTGTTTCTAAACTGCTATAGTGTAATTATGTAGCACTTAGGTATTTTAAGGTAATTGCTGGGCTGTATATGAACATTGCTTACATAATTTTGATATAAGATGTCTTATTTTGTAAAACCAATTACTCTTATATCCATCTAGCTTTAAAATTAATACTTCCTTTAAAATTTGTACTCTAGTAACATTTCTTCCTTCATGGTATAATAGGAGACTTCCTCGTATTTAGAAGATTCATGATATACATGAATCTTCAGCATACTGTTCTGATTTTATATTGTGTTTTAGAGATACTTTAAACTCATTTTGAAGCATATGAACAAAACCAAATCTTGTACTGCAGGAGTAAATTCATTGTGAAACATTGGAAACATATTCTGTGGCTATCAAATACTATTAATAACAATACCAGTAATTTATGTGACTTAGAGGTGTCTATTTAAGGATACCTTAAATGTTTGAACTAAAATCTCAAGTTGACTTAAGCATTAGGGGTGTGGGGTTTTTTACTTTTTTTTAATGAGGAATGTAAAGGAGAGAGTTCACATTTGAGAAGTTTTTTCACTTCTGGAAAGTACACTATTTGAAGAATAACTAATGTTTTGGGGTTTGTTTAATGCTATAATTGAAGGCTGAAATTCGTATCAACTTTGATAATCTCTACAAAATGATGTCACGACATGAGGAATTCAGGTGGATGATGTTACGCATCAGACGAATGGCTGATACCTGGATTGAAGCAATTAAATCACTTGCAGAAAAACAAAATTTGGAGAAGAGAAAACGAAAAAAGGTAAATGAAAACATTTTTCATTCCTGCCACTTGCAGTCATATAGGTTCTTTTAAGCTTCCCTTTCCAGAAGTAACTTCAGAGTGGAAATACCAAATGTGTCTAAAAGGCTCATGTTTTATATTTGTGCCTCTTTTCAAGAAGTATTTCACCGTTTGACATTACTGTTACAATGGGTATTTGCTTTACAAGTAGTTCTATGTGCTTCCCAGGAGTCAGCCTTTGAGTAAGTTTTCTAACCTCTTTAGTTTAGCTAAAATAGAGACTATGTAGAAGTTTCTAAAAGGAGAAACTGTGAATTTACTGCAAGGTGATGACACTGAAGTGTTTTACATGCTTGTAGAAAACAACAGTTGTACATCATCGTTGTCCAAAATTGAGACTTTCAATGGTGCATTTCTGTTTTGGATTTGAGTAGACTTAAAGTTGACCCCAACTTTGGATTGGGTCAGTTTAGATCTCCTGTAATGCATTCAGTGTAAAGACCGTGAGATTCTTGCAGTGAGAAGTTCTGTTTTATCTGATTTAATTTATTTATTATTTTTAATTACCTCAACTAGTTAAGATAAAGCCAAAAGTTATAAACTCAACAATGGGTTTCCCCTCTGCCTTGCTCTTACTGGAGCCAGTCCTGGCACAGTCATGTTCCTACCTTCCCTTGGGCCTGGCTGGCTGCAGCTCAGCTCTTCCCTTGAGATTCACAGTCCTCACGTGAGGTCTAGGCTCCATGTTGCAGCTCTGATGTCTGTCACATACTACGCTCCTCGGGTAGGCTCACCCTCCGTCAAGGAGCGAGCCCTCTCTTTCAAGCAGCCCTCCAGCCTGTTTTATTAAAGAAACATAACAACTGAGAATACATAAACTCAAGAACAAACAGAAGCGGTACTGTCCTGCACAGGCTGTTTTGATGGGATGCTCTAGGGCTTATTCTTTACTTTTCAAAGTCCTTTGAGGTTGCTCTGTAAAAAATATGATGATTTCATTTTAATATGCCCAGTTCTGAATGTTCTTCTTTATAAAGAGTGAGGGGAAAAGGTTTTTGGTGTTTGGGAGTTATTATATTTGACAATCGTATGTATCATGGTCCAGGTACGTAGCAAAGTGTTTGGAACTTAACTTCTGTGCTTCATTAGAAAGGCCAGCACAGATTGCAAGGAACTACAGAGAAAGCTCTCTCCATTGGCAAGGGAGGGGAGAGGTTGAGAAAGCATCCTGTTACTCCTATGCAGTCTTCCCAGATTCTTCATGTTCACAACATACCCTTCCTTAACTATACTGTCTTGCATAAGCAAGTATACCCTACTTGAGAGTTACTCAATCAAAATGAGTTAATGTGAGCCACAACTTCCTGTGCAGAATTACAGATTATTTTGTCAATAATGCCAATTTTGAGTGTTTATTTCATTACTGATCTGGTGGCAGATAATAGTTCAACACAATGCAGTAACGTTCTTATAATTACTGTTCTAGAGATCCATTGCAAAATTAAATTATTGGGGTGGGAGTATTTGATTTTTTTGGTTGAATTTTTTGGCCATAGTTAGAGTTTAATAGAAAGAAAAAATGCTATGAGATACAATAGTTGCATGTTTCATGTCGATAACGCTAATATATGACTTTCCTTTCCAGATTCTTGTTCATCTGGGGCTTTTAACAAAAGAATCTGGATTCAAGATTGCAGAAAATGCGTTTAGCGGTGGCCCACTTGGTGAATTAGTCCAGTGGAGTGATTTAATTACATCTCTCTACTTACTGGGCCATGACATCAGGATTTCAGCTTCACTGGCAGAGCTCAAGGAGTAAGGAGATTACTTTCACTTTTGAAACTGGAATAAGAAAAAAATGAATTGTAAACTCTTGAAGCTTCTATTAACAGTATATAATTTCTTGAAGCGTAAAATGAAAGTGATAATTCACTAAACAGACGATAAGATTATTTTCATGAGCTAAGTATATGTGCTATGAAAAGGATAATGTGTTTTCATTGTCGCTTCAGGCTCCTGAGACTTCATAAATGAATGTTGTAAAATTCAAACTAAGCAGCTTATTCTTTAACATTCCAGGTGCTTTAACCAGCTGCAATAGGAAATGTTAGGGACTATGTCCTCTTCTTCATTTTCTGCTATTCTTCACTCAGTATCTCATTTTAAAGTGAAGGTTTAAATCCTTTAAACACATTACTTTTGATGTAGTTAATTGCTTATGTTAGGTCAAATTGCTGCCTCACTCATCTTTGTCTTGCTTTGCCATACTAGTTCAGCATTAGGCATAAAACACCAATTTTAAGCTTGAGCATATACGCTTTTTCTGTAGCTTTCATTTTTTTATAACAAACACGACAGCATCATTTTATAGAGGGCTCTTATATTATAAAGCTGTCAATAGAAGTCAGAAATCATTTCAAATAATTTCAAAGCACACTAGTTTTCAACATTCCAACCATATTACTCTCTTGTCTAAACTAGATGAGGTTTTTAGTGAAAATTAGCTCTTTACTGATATTTAAACAGTTCTTTAATAAATGCTGAGCATCTTTAGCACTTGAATGTTCTTCTGTGGTTCCTGATCTGGAAAAGATGAGAGTAAGGCTTTTTTGTAAAGGGGAATTCTTGGTATAAATAGTATTATAGCGTCTATTCAAGGTGTTTGGAAAGTCATGTTTTTCCATATTCCTTCTTTCTTTGTTTAGGATTATGAAGAAAGTTGTTGGTAACAGATCTGGCTGCCCCACCCAGGGGGATAAAGTTGTAGAACTCATTTACATTGATATTGTGGGACTCACTCAGTTTAAGAAAACCCTTGGTCCATCATGGGTGCATTACCAGTAAGTATAACACGTATTTGAGCTCTTAACTGCCTTGTTAAAGAGCTTTTGTTGAATAACACATGTCAAAATACTGAGGTGAGTACATCCATGTGAATTTGAATTTATTTAAAACTGAAAACGTGGTTCTCTGTTGTCTTTCACTCTTAGGAATAAAAGGGCTATTACCTGTTTGTTGCATACCATCTTTATCCTACCCAGCAAGTTTGGGATTCTTGGATTCAAACATTTTTAATCTTACTGAATTATATTATCTTGTTGAGTCATCATCATTGCCTTTCTTTCCCTCCCTTCTTTACATTTCCCCCATTCCCACACTTTTTTGGGTAAGTTAGTGGATGAGCTGAGAGATTATTGGATTTTGTTGTTTAGTTGGAATACTAAAGGCATGTTTTGTTTGTTAGTGTTTGTAGCCATACTGGATTGATGATTATGGGGATTTATCTATCTTAATTCTATTACCCAGCAACCACAATGCATTTTTTCTGTTCCATCCCTTAAAATGCTGGGCAGAAAGTTGTCTTCAGGGGTAGGTCCAAAGAATGAATCTGGTAACCCTTGTTGTTGCTTCTGTAATCTATAAACATCTTTTACTTAGAAATGGAAGATGGCAGTGATAAGAAATTACTTTATACAGCCTTCTTACTGTCTGCAGTTTTAGAACCGCATTTCTTTTTGTCAGTAACATTAAATCAGCAAGCCTCCCATGTGGTGTCCGAATACATAGCAGCATGAAATAAAACCGAATCTAAATTACTGACTTTGGTTTTTCTATACCTAATCAAATTAGCTGTGTTTCATGATCCGTAAAGTTCAGTAAATCCTACTTAAAGGAAAGTATTGAAAGGTGTTCGCTGCAGGCAGAAAAATTGTTTTCTTTCTACCTCAGGATTTTCTAGAGCATTGGATCTTTTCACCGTAATTTTAAATGAGAGTACTGTGATCAATGTTGCAGATTAGATTACTCTTAATCTCTTTTTTGAAGCAGAGGAGTAAACGGATATTCTGGTTTTTAGGAGCCTGCTAATAAAGATAATCCCATTTTCCACTGAGCTACAGTTGGTTGTCTGCCTGCCAGATGTAATTGTCACTAGGCGATCACATACAGTATTGTGGTCAGGATATAAAACCATACTTACACATTTAAAATGTTTCTTCCCTTTTGCTTTCAATTTCCCACTTGGTATTTTCTGTAATGAAGATATGGAAGTACACCATGACATTCAGATGATTAGATTAGCTCTTCAATTTTTCTTGCTTATTTCATGAATCATTAAATCGTAAGCTGTCAATCTGTTTTTCATTGATTCCTAACTTGTTATAATGACTGACTTTTTCTGGTTTAGGAGAGCAGAATTAAAATTAACTCTAAATAAATACCTTAGGATAGTATAGGAATTTTTGTTAGGCTTTTGAAGAAGAAAACAATTACTTAATGCCTCTCTTCTGCAACACTGGATTTCATGGGATGGAAGGGGGACCTCATCTAGTCCATACCCTTGCTGAAAAGTAGATTGGATGTATTTGTCCTCCTTGGCAGATTTTTGCTTAATCTTTTACTGGAGCCTCCAGAAGATGCCCCAGCCATTATTTTACATTGTTACGGTTTTCTCGAAAATGTTTTTCTTGGCCCATTTTCTTGCAACCTGCCCGTTATTGCTTATTCTGTGGTTCTGGGGAATAAACTACTTGCTTCCCCTCTCTCCCAGCTTCTAGAACATCTTATATACTGATTTTCCTTCAATTTGCTTTTCTTCAAAAGAAATTTAAAGGTTTGGATCATTCCTTATAATTCAGGTTTTATAGGTCTTTCATCAAACTTACTGCATTTGTTGAGAATCTCTCTAATAACTTCCTCAAGTTCAGTGTACAAAGTGAGGTCTGGAGTCTAGCTACCAGAATTGATTAGAGTAGAAGAATTAATTCAGAGCTTCATGCAGGCTGTGTCCTATTTGAGGATCCTCTTGCAATCTTTTTTTTTTTTTTTTTCTCTCAGCATCATGAGTTACCTCATAAATTTTGTCATCAAAATATTTTTAAGTTACAACTAGTAAGTCCAGTGTAAGAGCATAATTACACACCTTTGTTTAATTCATTCCAGTAAAATAAACGTTACCACAAATAAAGCTATCTTACAGCCCTTGGTCTTGACAAACTTTCTCACTCAGTTGTATTTATTGTCAGTAGGAATAATTCTTTGTCTTGAAAGAAGTGTTTTGGTTTATGCTATATAATTTTCCAGCAGACATGCTGTTCATCTCGGTCTGGTTTATGCAGCCCAGGCTCAAATACAAATAAAAACTGGGGTAGTCATTTCAGATTGGAACAGAGTGGTAGAATACACTCCTTCAGAACAGTCTCTTGATAGGAGTGTCCTTTATCATCTTTGTGAGTGAACCTGGCCCCTGAGGACATTTTTGGTAATTGCAAATCAGGTTTCTAGAACTGCTAGCTCAAAGGAATGGCCCTGCTGCTCTGAGCCGTGAGTGTTTCTGAACCGCTCAAATGCTGTTTTGTACATCTGAGATCCCTGGCACCAATGACTTTTGGTAGTCCATGCTGTATCTATGCTATAATTGGTGCTGTAAATAGCCACGAGTACAGCAAAACAGATCTCATTTTTGAGCGCACCTTATTTAGGCAGAAGAATGCCTGAACATGCTGTGGTTTTCAGTTCTGAAGTCTGGATATTTGAATGCAATTTATGTGCAACGAAGCAACATAAGAATTAGTAGCTTAATATAGATTGAGGAGTGCAGCTCATTGCCTTTCTCAGCACCCGCATCCTCCATACAGCGCATAAGAATCTGGTAATTTTTTTTCATTTTTCTACAGTCTCTCTAGCAATGACTCATTCCCATATGCCAGAAATCCAACTGTCTTTATCCTTGAAATAAATTAACATGACAGCTATCCTGAAAAATGAGCAACATTCCTGCTTCTTACATGTTCTCTAGAATGCATCTGTTTTAGGAGGCTTATTTTATGACTAAGTTTTTTACATTTTAAGTGTAAAAACCAGGCCACTGAGTGGCCTGACAGTTAATGTGTGTGTCTGCAAGGGTTTCTCTAGGCAGATAAGAGCTGTTGGTCGTCTGAGCTGGCCGGACGTAAGCCAAAACCATCTGGAATCTGTGTATCCGTGCTGGCACATTGCTGTGCCTGAGCTCAACACACCTACAAAGCTTCCAAACCAGAATTGGTCTGCAACCACTGGCATATACGTACCCTTTATTTAACAGTTTATGCTGGCGTAGACACTGGTGGCTGACAGTGATGGGTGCTGCTGGACAGTATTCCTTGTGTAGACAAAGATGAAGTGTATGTCAGTAGAGTAATATTATAACCTTAGATGGGAAAAGGATATCAACAAATGTGTATAAATATTGTGACCAGGACAGCCCAGTTAAGACTGTGCCTGTGCCCAATATTTAAGGAAAAACAGTCGCTTTAAAAATGGTCTTAATCCTGGGTTACTTTTGTCTGAATTTTTATTATGAGCCCCAAAATTGTCACTTCTAATATCTTAGAAAACTTTAACGTGGATGTTTCTGCAAGTAGCTTGCTATCCACCAATCCTCTTTTTAATTAGTCACTGAATAGACTAATCAGTCTGGCACCAATTCCAAGGCATGTTGTACTTCTCTGCAACTTTCTGTGAAAGCTAGGTGATGCTTTGGGAAGGAGGAGGAAACGGAGTAAATAACTACAGTTGAAATCACACTAAGTTAACATTTTTATTTATAATGTATCTCTGCTTTAAAAAAAAAAATAGATATTTTGCCATTTTGAGTGTAATCAATTCACTTTAGAAATGATAAAACATGATACGTAAGATCAAGATGTTGTTCTAAAATAGTTCAATTGAAAGAAATTTAAATTATAAAATGAAATAAATGGAGAGTATTTGATCCTCTTATACCATTTCTGGACACACTTGCACTTTCTGCTGTGATATTTTTCTCTCTTCCAACTTACTTTATGCCTGAATCCTATAAATATTTTTTGTTTTCCCTGCTTCCTGGTTTAACTTAGTTTCCGTTGCATCACGTTTCCTGTCCTACTGCTTCAGAGACCCCGTGTGTATTGGACATAGTTACACATATTCCCCTGAACAATGAGTGCTACATACCTTACTTCTGAATCCAGGAAAAAGAGAGGAAACAAAGCCCTTTGAGCTGATCACATGCGCTGCAGTGTTCCTTACATATATAATTTGACAAACTCCAGTAATGTTGCGGCTTTTCAGTAGCTTTCACTCATTTTTCATTCCCCTGTACTCAAGTACCTGCCCAAAAGCTGTATATTTGATAAGGATTTTGTTTTAAGGCCTGCCAAGAAATAAGAAGGCTTTTATTATTGAATGATTCATCAGTGCAGAAGTTGTTTTGGTCCTGCTGGAGTGTTTTGTATGATGCCTAGATAATTGCCACTGTTGTAAAATATTTTCATTGAGAACAGTTGACATAAAACACTGCACAGAAACTGATCTGCCAGCTTTGTTGTTTTGTGAATCATAATGTGTTGTATATTTTGACTTTCTTTTTGCTTGAAAGATCTCTGTGAAGATTAAAATAAAAGTAAATTTACTCTATTTGTACTTTCAAATACAAAGGTGGCATTTCATATGAGAGTTTAAAAGTTGCTAGGGTTTTTTTCTGTTTCCCAATTTAATGGGTACTTTAGAGAAACGAGCAAAGTATAAGAAATATGTAAATGTATTTGGGGGACTAAATTCTTTCATCTTTTAAAGCTGAAAATTGGTTGGAGCTAAGTTCTTTCACCTTTTGGGGGCTAAATTCTGTCATGTTTTAAAGCCAAAATCCTAGGGGTTTACTGAATAGAACATGTATGGGCTTAGAGCGCGGGAGGTGTTGAAGAGTGGGAAATATAGGCATTTTTAGTAGTAACTTTTGCAACTACCTCCCTTCTCTGTGTGCATCCCTTCCTTAGTATGTACAAGCCCAGCAATACGATGGGCAGTGATAAGAGTTCATGTCCTTATAACATAGTGGCACATGATGTAGGAACACGTCCTATTTAAGTCTTTTCTGACAATGTTTTTTGTGGAGGGCTGAAGAACGGTGTTGGGTCCGCAGCTGTGGAGCCATATAATCCAGTGTATTTGGAGTGGAGCCAAGGGTGGGTATGGCAGCCATAAAGCTCCTTTCCAAGCCATACCAAAGGTTTGGCAGGCTGCATTTTGGAAACATAATTTCTAGAATCCGTTTACTAGAGTGTGTGCTGCCTTCTTCATACTGAGACTTTTTGTGCCTCTTATGTACTATGGCCCTATTTTGAAAGGAGCCACTCATAAATGAAGTAATTTTTTTTCCCAAGGAATTACTAGGAGTTTAAATAAAGGACTGAGTGTGATTCTGACATCCCAGACCCTTTGTAATCCAATGCCAAGGTTTCTGTCAGTTGTAGACTGGTTGTTGCAGACATTTGACTTTTACATTGCTTCTTCAGAAGTCTGTGACAAAATGTTTCATAAACAAATAAATGGTCTGCCTGACTGCAAGCATTCAGCAAATTAACTGTCTTCAGTGCGCCAGTAGGTCTAATTGACCCGAAGATCAGAACCTGGAGACGAAATACAATTGTCTAAAGACAAAGTGCTATTCTGCTCTGATCTTTTTGGCATGTGGCCCTTGGGTGTTGCATTTGATTTTTGTGGTAATGGGTGAGAACATTAGAAAATAGATGAAGAATCCTCTCTTCTTCTGCCTGAATTCTGCTTCAGAGCCCCAGGAATGTGGGTGACCACGTTAGCATTCCCAGAAACTCTAGTTGGACGTTTAAGCATAACTTCATTCTGTAAGAACAAAGAAACCCAAAATAAGCTCCAGGGTTGCTATGCGAGTGTCTGATATATCCTTGAATTTGCTGATCGTGATGTCTTTGTGAATGTAACAGAAATGTTTGAAATTAAAATGTACCTTCAGTTTATAAATAATCCACAGTTGCAAACAAAACCAAAACACATCATCTTAATTATTATAACTATGTATATACACACACACATGCTTATATATACATCTGCATGTGTACCTACAGTAAATTATTTATTTTTCCTTTAGGTGTATGCTAAGGGTTCTGGATTCCTTTGGAACTGAACCAGAGTTTAACCATGCCCATTATGCCCAGTCTAAAGGCCACAAGACACCATGGGGAAAGTGGAACCTTAATCCACAGCAGTTTTATACAATGTTCCGTAAGTATCCCTGTGTTTATCAACAATTCAGAGCTTGAAAAAGGAATGTTGTCATTGAGAAGAATTTTTGTATTATGAAAGACAAGTTCATGGTTTAATAAAGTGTAGCTGCTCAGGGGGCAGAATCATAAGTGCCAGTGTCTGTAGTCTATGCAAAAGCTCTATCATGCTTCGATCCAGCAACTGGAAAGCAATATCAGCTTGTTTTATATAAATAATGGTAGGGAACTTTATTCGTAGGGTACCTGTGGGAAGTTGTGATTGGCTTTTCCTTCAAGTGTCAGGGAGTTTGCTTTTGTTAGTTTTGCACTCCCAAATCCTGCTATGGAGCCATGGGGTTTTGAGGAACTTTCTAGATTCCATTTTAATAAACTGCACTCGTGCATTTCATCATGTTAAACTGAAGTTTAGCTATGTTGTTCTATTTCTGCTTTTTCCCCCTCAACAACTGAGCAGCGCAATTCCTTCGCTAATTTTTGCACTCAAGATTAATAACTGAAACTCCACAAAAATAACTTTTTGTCTGTACTTTTTTGTGGATTTCTTAAATTTTTCAGCTAGCTTGTTTTTATGTTGTGGGCATCCATCCTGAGGTGAACTGATTCACATTTATTTGCCAGCACTATACACAGCTATTGAAAAACAAGTACTAGTTTTCAGCATTGATGCAGATCTTTGAAGGACCGTTAAATATCTTCCCCCAAAAAAAACAAAATAAAAAAGAAACAGAACACAAAAAATTATAAATTGTGTCAGATTAAGTGATTACTGTTACCTGCCCTAGCAGGTCTTTGACTTCATGGCACTAGGTTCTAGCATCAAGGATCTTTCTCTTGCATCTTGTAGTGGTAGACCAACAGTAGTCGTTATCTCTGAAAGGTGCAGAAAGCTTCACTGCTGCCAGCTGGCTTGAGGGTAAGCAAGACTTAGGAAAGAGTAAAGCACATGCTGTTGTGTGCAGCAGCTTCTCAGCCCAGGTCTGTGAAGAAACACTTGGTAGTGACCAACTTGGCTTACAAAGTTTGATGGTGGTCCCTGTCTGAGACCAAGGCCAGAGCATGCACTGTTCTCTCTCATCAGACTTCATAGTCAAGTCTTTCAAACTTTTCTGCATTTCACAGCAGAATTATACATGCTTTTGATTTCAGTTGCCCTGTAAAATTCTTGAGAGGGACCTATTTTGTCTGTCAACATTTGCTGTGCAAGTTTTTCCAGAATATAAGTGAAGGTTGTTCAAAAGATAAAAGACAGCATTCACAGTTGTTTCGAAGCAAGTAACAAAATGTGTGGTGGGGAAATGTGACTTGGAAGTGGTTGCAGAGTTTGTGTCTGGACTTTAGTAAGCAGAGCTTGTCCTGTACCCGCATGATTTGCTAATATTTATTGGTTTATGTCCTAAATGGAAAAGGAGCTGAAAGCTCAATTCTGCTGTATTTAAGTAGTGCAGCTGTTGGGAAATTTGTGTGTAAGGTCCTGTTCAAGGTAGGACCAAGGGTGATGGTGCACTTGGAAAATAGTTGCTTGAATATTTGTGGTACAGCTGTGTGCTGTGTGTGCGCTCCTCAGTCCTGCCCCATGAAATGCAGAAGAAAGTAAATCTCTATAGAGAAGGTCTATGTCATGGCAGTATAGACTGCTATTACAGTCTCTTGTTTGGAGCAAATCACTTCATAATGAGTTTTCAGAACGGTATGACTATATTGGAATTTCAATAAATAACTTTTCTATTTTTTCTATTGGAAATGACTCTGGGTTTTTCTTTGTAGGAAAAGTGGTAAATAGATTGCAAGCAAACTCATTCTGAAGCATGAGTGATTCTAGAGCTAGAGATTATCCAAGGATTTTGCTTCTTTTTGCACTCGGTGCAGAAGAGTCACCATGTTTTGTGACATTTAAAGTTAATTTTTGTTCTTTCTTCAACCCTGTAAAGATAGCACCATCTTTATAGGGTTGTGATTAAAAGTGCGTGTTATGCATCAGTAAAGATTTTATGACAGATTGGAACACTGGACGGCTTCCCAAGATCCGCAGACTCTATTATGTTTTGAGAACTCTGATTATAAGGGCAGAAAATTATTGCTGAGCAACAAGCAGGCCATATTCAAACCTGTGGCATATTACCAAATCCTTGACTTCTGTGAGCCTTCCAGAAGCATGAGGGGTGTTTTCCTCCTTTCAGTGTTGGGGTTTTTTTTATTTAGTGTCTTTTATGCAAAATAAAAGCACTGGTACTTTTAAAACTGCATGATCTTGCATAAAAATCCATCTGACTGTTTCCTGTCAGTGATGTTTGAGGCACTGAATTCCACCAGTTCTAAGTGCTAACTTTAACAAAGGTTTATTTTCCTTTTGAGTGTGTACTGCCTTGCCTCTGCTTTGAATGCAGTCTCTCATCCAAAAATATGAAAAGATGGAAAAATGCCCCTTTTCAGGCATATTTGCAATGTGCCATTTGCTATGCTAAATTCTAAAAAGTCCTTGGGTCGAAGTGAGTGCCGAGCTGTTGCTGAGGCATTTTTTTTGTGAAAAAGAGTAATTGTCGTTTGAAAGACTAAATGTAATGGCAGAGGGAAGTGTACACTGTCTATGGTTTCTCTGTTCTACAGCATTATCCAGTTGGCTGATTTTCAGGAATCAAAATGTAAAATCTCATAATTGCAATAGAATTTTATTTTTTTTATAACTCTGACTACAGGTTTAGCATTGCATGTATCGTAACTGCCTGCGGCATTGTCCTTGGGGTTTTGTTTGTTTGGGGGTTTAACTTTGCAAAATGTTGTGCTTGTGTGCCCGAATTTAAAAGGGTGGATTACAGAGGAGATTCTAGTGTTTATTGCAGCCTATTTCTGTGTAAACTTGTGAGGTTATGACACATTTTAGAGAGGCACAAAAATCTGACATGTTGGAGTAATTTTTATATAGTAGGGATGGATTTTTACCTGAAGCCTTGAATGTTGGAGTCCATCCCTGGAATTATACAGCCTGTCTATAAAAAGAAAAAAAACCCTAAACAAAACAATTGAAAAATGATGTTTCAATGAGCCTATAGGCCTGTGTCTTTATAGGAGGAGAACAGTGGCTAATATTGCTGGAAGTCACTGCTGGAAAAAGGCCAACAGCGGCTAAAAATAATATAGAAAACTACGACTAAATTGCATCTCTTTCGCATGTGCTTTTTTGCCTGGGCACTAGATTAACAAAAATTTGCCAACTTTAGTTGTCACCTTTCAGTGTTTTCTGATAGATAGATCTGAGTGAATTGGCAGTGAAATTTGTATTGGGATCTGTGTAGTGTGACTTTGTAGGGTAGTAATTAGCATGGATATATAATACACAGTGAGTTGGATGGCTGGTGTTTGCCCTTCCAATATAGGAGGTGAAGCCAAGAAATGTACTAAAATTTATTTATGACATTGAGCAACATACAGTTTCGTTAACAAGCACAAATCCAGGGTTTTTTCAAATTGTTGGCATTGCATCTCTGAGATTGTCAAGCTGGATTCTCTTATCTCTGGTTCTCTTATCGCTAATAATAAAATAAAGCTCAGTGCACAAAAAATCATTATCATTGGCCTCAGTCCAGCTACAGAATTTTTATTGTCAGAAACAAGCCAGAAAATAAACGCTTATTTCATTAGACATATGCAGCAGGACTTAAAATTAGTAAGAACTATTCTTGATAGTTTGCAAGCAAACGTATCTCTCAGTCTGGATGTGAAGGAAAGTGAACTGTTGAATAATTTGCTCCTTATACCTACTTTTCTGACAACATTCATGCTTTTGTACCATTAACTGATACTTTAAAAGGTTTTAAATATGCTCCATTTCTTACAGCTCACACTCCAGATAACAGCTTCCTTGGATTTGTGGTAGAGCAGCATCTGAATTCCAGTGACATTAAACACATTAACGACATCAAAAGGCAGAATCAATCGCTCGTTTATGGCAAAGTAGATAATTTCTGGAAGGTGAGTTTTCTATGCTTGCATACTTGAGCAAATTTATTTTGATCAATATAATAAAGCAATCGAAATTTAGAAGTATCCCTTCTCTCTAAATCTGTGAAGTTCTTTTTTTCTGAAAATAAGCGTATTTAAATAATTAAATTGAACATTTTGAAGTCTTTCTGATGAGGAAACTTCTGTCTAGATTAAATGTGGATCCTTTGTTATTTATGTACACCTTTGCTAGAATAAACAATGTTTATAGTCTTGATATCACATTTTCGGAAAATGCAGAACCTGTTAAAAGTAATGGGAAATTGAAGGTGTTGCATCTCTTGTGACTGAGGCTTGTGACTGAGGCTTATGACTGAGCCTCAGTCATAAGCAAATTATTTCTTTTCTTATATCTGCTTGTAACTTTTCTTATATCTACAACCAAAAATGTGCTGCATTTTGAACTGGAAATTGTGTTTCACTGAAGACCCTACAAGTGAGTTGGATGGTTGGTGTTTACTCTTCCAGTATAGGAAGTGAACCCTAGAAGTGCTCAGTCTCATTTTATCTCCCTGTAATGATATCAGAGTTTTGTTTCTTCAATATTGCAATTACTGCATTGTCTCCCATCTGCAGATGAAAGCCGCAGAATAACAACATTGAGATTTGGTCATAGTTTCATCAGTTTAAAATACATTGTGTTGTTAAGCTCACAGTGGTCTCTGCTTTTAGTCCCCTGTCCTTTTCTGGAGCTCCTTCCAGGCAGCCACACCTGGGAGTGTCTCTCTCATGCAGTTTTCAGAGAAAAGCAATTACTTACTAATAACTGTATTTCTCCCAAGTTACCTCTAGTTCCATGTGCCCATATACTCTGTATGCCTCCCCTCTTGCCTTGAAAGGCCTTATTTTAAGCCTCTTGTCACCTGAAAAAGGAACTGATCAGTACATGCGGTGCCACACATAGGACCAAACAATATGAGAGTGAGTGCACCCGTCTCTCACATTTTCCATCCTTTTCTCTTCACTGGCATGAGAATATCGGTCTTGCGCAGTTTTCTGAACCACAGAAGCAACATTTAGTCTGATAACTGTGATTATATAGAATAAATTCTTGAAAAGTGATGACTACAGGTAAATGGCCCATCTGTGAGACAAAACAAAACAAAAACTTAAGAGAAATGAGAGACTGTTGCCAGTGGTAGCAAAAAGAAAGAGTTTCATCCTTCTCGGCTACTGCACTGAGCAAAATATATATATAGCTGTGCATGTTTGACTGTGATCCCTCAGGTTCATATTTGGGCTTGTTGCACTAAGCCATGTAATCTGTGTCTTAAACGGGAATTTTGCTTTAAATTGTAGTAAATACTGTGACAGTTATTCTGTTTGGCTCATGGAGTAGAACAACTTGGTATGCCCCTGTCTGCCGTCTCTTTCTGCCTGCAGATGCTTTAGCAGAGCTGGGATCCTTTCATTCGAGTCTCTTCTAACTGAGGCTTTTGTACTTTTAGTTCCCGATCTCATTATCAGTCTCTCAGGAACAGTTGCATGTAATAATAATCTTTATGTCCTGACCTGATTTGTAGTGTGTATCAGCAGAACCACCTGTTGAGTACTAGTTGGATTTAAGGAACAAGATAGTTGCTTAGTCACCAGGGGTTTTTTCACTGATGTATATATATATCTTTCTCAGTTTATTCAGTCTGCATGAATTCAGAAATATGTATTAATAGCTTATACGCCCAGAGGGGAGATTTGTGATTGCCTAGTCTGAGATTCTGTATGACACACAGGATATTCATGGGCTGATTAAGACAAAAACATGGCTTTTTGGAAAAGAACATCCAATCTTGATTTTTAAATAGCACACAGTGGAAACCCTACTATTTCCTCTGCTAAAATCCTTGAGTAATTGCCTTCTCCCTTAAGACTTGCATTATTTCTGGTACAGATTTCCAAATGGTAATTTCCAGCCTTAGTAGCAGTTATAGATTTTGTCTACTGGAGTGATGATGTTTCTGTTCTGTTTCCCTGTAGGAATATATACGTTGAGGTGAAAGTAACCCATAGTCATCTCCTGAAGAGCTTGTATGTGCCAAACCACTGAGAGCTTTGTGCTTTCTAATCCTGAACTGTTCTCACGTGTCTGTTTTCTCTTAACCTTTTCAAGATTATTCCCATTCCTCTTGAAATGTGAACATTAGCAAAGGGCACGTGGGCTGTACCAGTACCAAAGCAAAAAGAAATACCATATGCATTGTTAGGCATGTCCCCTTTTCACCATTAGGAACTCGTGTTTAGGTGACTTCTCAGCCAAGACCCTTGTATTATTTTTTAGAACTGCTGGTCTTCAAGTCACTGCTTCATTTCTAGAAGTATTGCCTGTCTTGTTTCTTTGAAGATGTATGATTTAATACCTGGCCATATTAAAATGCTTAGTGTACGCTTGTAATATCAAGCACATTAAAACTGTAACTTGCAGGCTGTAACTGCCGTCATGCCCGTATGCACTGGTACATAAATGCAATCACTGCAGATAGACTTTGAGTTGGTGACAGCGTGGGATGTCTTATCTGCAGTGATAAAATCCAAGTCTTCTGATCAACAGAAAGCCGGAACTAATCTTGTGTCTCTGTAATTTGCTTATTTCATGTTTCCTTCATTTTCCCTGTTCAGTGCTCTTTTCATCTACCACCATGGCTGGTAGGGAGTCAGACTAATCTATTTATTCTGCTCCTATTCTTTATATTGAACATGGCCAATTAACAAAAAATGTAATCTCCACAGAATACACATGCCACCGCTGGGTCTGATCAGTCATTAGAGAAGCACAGTGTGGAGGGGAGAGCGTTCCAGTCCCTGGACTGAGGTGCTTTTGAGAAATAGCAGTTGCAAATAAATGGTTTAATTTTAAACCAAGCAGGTTGAAATGGATCTGAGGTATGCGCAGGACCTTTTTTCCCTCGGGGTGGGACTAGAATAGCTAACTGCCATCATGGTTTTATATAGCCATGGACATGGGCCCTTTCCTGCGTCTGGCTGGGCCTGTTAAAAAAATAAAAATAAAAAAAGAGATGCCAAATTACTTGTCATTTCATCTTAGCTAGAAATCCCCATATTCCCAGCTCTGCTGCGTGGCTGGGCAGTCTTGGTAAGGCCACCTCAGACCACCTTCTTAAGCTGTGTATGCTAACCAGGTTACTGTAGCTGGAGAATTACGGATTGCTTACAGGCGATGTTCTGTCTTCCCACATCAATCAGTGGGGCTAAACTGTGGTACGAACATAACGAGTAATGGGGTGGGGAGGTGGGGAATACAGTGAGGACTTCTGTCAGCTCTGCTGGATACAGAAAAAAAAAAGGTCAGCCCAGGCCTTGGCTGGAATGCCAGTGGCATTCACCCCGTGTTACAGTGGGCAGGCCTGGGTATGTCTTGCTGGAGGTAAGGAAGGATGTAAGCGGCACAGACTGGAAGATAAATCTTATTTACTCCCCTCTGATAACTAAATCGGTCTTTAATGGGTTGAGGATTGCAAATAGGAGGCTCTAGAGAATTTTGCCACATTCCCAAAGGTTATCCTTAGAGGTAACTTGTTAAGGGCAACATTTGCCAAGTTTTGGATGTGTTTGTTTGTCGTCAAAGGTTTGGGGTTTTGTCTGGGATTTCTGGCAGTACTAAGGAGTAAAGAGAGTCCTATCTCTGCCTGAGTTAAAAAGAAGGAATGAATAAAATGTGACTGAAACCCATAATGCTCTCCATTATCAAAATTGGCTTTAATTGCAGAACATTTCAATTAAAAGGGAATATTTGAAGCCTTTCATGTCATCATAGCTCCTGTTTTGGTCTAAGGCTTTTCTTTGTTCTTTCTTCAACTTCCTGTCACACTATTCCAGTACTTCTACCCTTAATCCTAGAAAGATAAAAGAATCAAGATTCATTTTACACTGTCTGCTCTTTCTATTTTATGGGGTGCTGTGAGAGGAGTCAGAATTATGCCTGTGTCAGAAACAGCCATCAATGCATAACATTCAATTGTATGATGATTGCTTTAGTAGATTTTATTATAGTCTATTGGAATTGCCTGAAAATATTTATATGTTTAAAGGCGAAATAATATGTGTTACTAATGCCACGCAATGAGATGGGCATTATTCTTAGATGTATACTCTCTGCATAATGAGTTTTAAAGAATCAGAGATGGGAAGTGGTTACATTTAGCTCGTTCTTAATGGGAAAGTACATAACCAAAGCTGTTCTTGCTGATGTCTCTCCTTCACAGCTCCACATGACATACGTAATTTCCACATTTTGTGCCCTCTTGCATGAAGTTGGAGGAAGAAAATGAGAAGTCAGAGAGGAAAAATAATACTTCTAGTTCTGTTACATGCAGAGATCAGTGTCTTGCTGCTGGCAGCATTGTTTTTTCCCTTCCTTCTGATTGGTTTTTCTGCTCCATATTTAGAACATTTCATTTCAATTTTTTTAAACTAAAAGAAACATAAGGGAAGAGAGAAGAGATCCTTCTCACCTTTTCTCTCCCACGTGGTCAGAGCACTTACAAACTTGTCTTGTGGTGGTTTTATTTTATCTTCCTCCAAATTTGCAGCAGCACTGTGGGCTTACCTATCGATCAAAACTTACCCTAGTTGCTGTCACCAGGAGCACTGTCCTGCTTTATGCCACATAACTAACTGAAATGAGCCAGATGCTGTAGTTCGGCAACATTTCTGAAATTCACCATTTGCTTCTTAAAGCTGTATGGCTCAAAACCTCAAGTAAATCAAAGGAACTGGGCAGCTATAGGTGCACTAAATAAATATACGTGTATGTAGACTTTCGAAGGCTTATTCTTTAACATGGATTATGAAAATTAGAATTTTGTTTAGTATGAAGAAAGAAAAAAAAGTTATCCATTAATTTTTACCTTTTAGACAGGTCAGTGATCAGCTTTTCTTTTTGCGCAACTCTCCAACTGCAAAATGGAGTACCAGTTTATGCAATCTAGTACCAATTATTGCAATCACCTACTAATATTTGAGTATCACAAAACGAACATGACCTTCTCTTCCTGTGGTCTCGCTTCCTGTTTTCATCTGTATCCCTGCATTTTTCAGATTCAGCACAAGTAGGTCTCATTGTTAGTTCTGGAAATTTCCATGCAAAGGACAGGAAGCCTGCTTAGGAGGTAGTGCGCATTACATGACAGTGAAATTGTCAAACCTTTCAGGAACCTCAGTCTGAAAAAAAAGGGGAGGGGAAGGAAACTTCATGGATGAAGGACTTCAAGAAATGATGAATGAAGTCGATAAAGGCTGGGGAACTGAATAAACAGGATTCCTGGCAGATCTTGAAGAACCCAAGTCTTTATCGAGGTGTTTTATTCATTCTTTGTCCAAAGATTATATACATGCAAATACATTTTACAGATATATATGTATATATGCGTGCACGCTGGTGTGTACTTACGGAGATGAGTGTAGTAGGTGCCTACCATAAAGACCATAAAAGGACACTCAAGGGAGAGCAAAGGCATGGCAAGGTTACAGACTACTTCCTTTGCATATTCTCTCTCTTTCCAGCTTTTTTCAGATCAGGGAATTTTCTGAGTCTGTTTGTCTATTGACAAATTAAGTGTCTGTTGAGAAACTTTTGAGATCTTAGTAAGAGCTGTTTTCAGAGTTCTTGTCTGATCATGAACCTTTTCAAACTTTCTTGCATCCACAGTGTTCTCTGTCATGGAGTCCCTCAAATCTCTGACCTGTTGCGGGAGGAGCCATTAACTTTGGGGTTTTCCTAAACCTGCTGCCTACTAGCTTTGTTTGGCTTCTTTTGTGTCAGGGCATTATGAGTAGTCTGTCACTGTCCATATTCTTTATGCCAATTATGGTTTTGTAAACCTCTCCCATATTATGCCAAGTTGTCTTTTCTAAGCTGAAGAATCATTAATGACTTAATTATACATTTCCGTATGTAACGATGGAAACCATTCTGTAGCTTGGATCCATCTTACCCCTCTCAGAACCGCGTCCAGTGTTTTTCTCTTCTTTTTGAGGAAAGGGACAAGAACCACAAGAGTGTTTGAGGTGTGAGAGAACTGTGTTTTTATAGAACAATAATATTCTCTTTATTTTTCTCTATTCCTTTCCAAGTTAATTCCTATCATTTACTTGGTTGGTGGGTGGACTGACTGATAACATTATACTGCTGTGGTTTTTTCATGGACCATAATAATATTTTATCACGATTCAGAGTCTTCATTCTTGAGTGACACTGGTTCGCTCAGTTCCATTATTCATATGTGAAGCTAGGACTGGTTTTCAACACATGCATCACTTTGTTTATTTGTACTGAATTTATCATTTATTCTGTTTCCTAGTCACTTGGTCCCTTAGATTACGGAGGGCAGGGGGGTGTTCAAAAGCTTGCAACCCCAAGTCTTCAGTATTGTGATGTTTTTCTCCAACACTTTGAAGTTAGTTTCAATTTTACTACTCCAAACAGTGCATACTGACTGCACACTTCGGCACTTCTCTTTCACATGATGACTATTCAGTCGCAAAGGTGATTCCCTTCTCTCCCAAAGAGACTTAATTCCTTTAAGAACTTTTAAAAAGCTTACACATGCTCACTGGCTTCTTCAGAGAACACTACCAGTGTGGTGAGAGAGGATTTCCTTCTACTGAAAGAATTGACTATTGTCATTTTGTTGGTCTTACATAGTTATGTAGTTATAAAGTTTCAGATAATTTATTCAGTGTAGAATTGACACTTGCTAGTCCTGAATCACTGAACAATCTCCAGATCCATTTATAAATTCAGTACTCTGGATTAAGTGCTTTGTGGCTAGCAGTTTGAAAGGCTCGTATTTGAGCTCCAAGAGACATCATCTAATCTTTGTAATTTACCACTGTATCTCTTTAACTCTCTCGATATTGTTGTACACTGAATTCTTTAGCAGTTGTTCTCTCTTCTAGTTCCCTGGTAGACTGGATGCTCATTATTCAAGGATGTCTTGAAAAGTTTTTGAGAGTGTGACAGTTGTCGAAAAGAGATTTTTTTCGACACAATCTCATATTTGTGTCAGAATCTCAATTGTCATATTTTTGTATATACATTGGATTTTGGCTTACCGTGGACTTGACACTTTGGCAAATGAGCATGCAGGTATTAGGACTTCAAAACTTAACAGTATGCATTTAGGGTACACAAAAAGATCTCTCCCAGGTCTTACTTTTCTGAGTTACATTTCTCAAGCTTTATAAAACCTGACTTTTTCAATGTAAGAAATTTCAATTTTCTGACTTTTTCAATGTAAGAAAGTGAGACAGGGTATATGGGCTGGTTTACATACATTTTGCACTTTGAACTTTCAGCCTCATAAACCAGTTTGGGACTCCGAATCACTCTCCTCTGTAATGGAACTGGCCTGTAGTTCTGCCTGTGTACTGCTTAGTTTTGGGCAGTGCTGAATTTCTGATGTTCTGTGAGGGTCCCTGGATGGTCTAAAATTGCAGAAATCTCTGATAACCTTGGACTGACAAACTGATGGGGAAGCAGAGTTGTTGATTCCCACCATCTACCACATCAAGAAAACTAAAAGCAGAATTTAGTTCCTAACACATCGTGTTTCTAACATGTATTTTTGTAGCTTTTCACTTAAATTTTTCATCTACAAAACTTAAAATTTCGACCCTTCAGCCTGTGTCTTCTTGACAACATTGCCTTAGGGAAAGACTTATCAGGCAGTTGCCATTTGATTTCTCTGATGAGGAAGGCCTTATCATGATGCTTTTAAAAGCAGGTGGGAATAATTGATGAACAGTAATAACAGTTCTGCAGTCAGCGATCAACAAAAATTACTTTCCTGAATGGCATGTTTATTTTAGCTGCTAAAAAACTGAGAAAAGGTTTGTATGACTTACTCACATTTATTCTTCCATTTTGATTTTGAGGAGAAATCGTTTGCTTTTTTCTTTTTTTTAACGTAGTTATATTTCATGCTCGAAGTCTAGATTTGCAGTGCGGCCAGCAGACATGGATGAATAGCACAATCTGACCCAAACTCTGCAGGGAATTTTATTTTGCATTACTAGCCATCAGCCCACGATCTTTTCTCTTTGAATTCAGTTTGGAGAAAGTACAAATCTGGCGTTTACTGTCCAATGATTGAAGATAAAAGAATATTTACATCTGCATCCAAGCAGGCAAATGCAGGAAGTGGATTAACAGTTGAAGGAATGTTGATACTTTGTTTGCAAATCATATTTCTTGATTTATTTACTTGTATAGCCTTTCTATTTATAAATGCCATATTTACGCTCCCTCATTTTCTAATTCAGTGTTTTTAATGTTTAGAATTGAATTATGTGCCCTGATTATTTTTTGGTGAAGCGGCTTATCCAAAATAACACTTTTCTACAAGGGAGTGGAAATTCAGGACTACTTAAATGCCAAAGGAGACAAATGTTAGTGAGATTTGTGTAAGGCATAAGGTGCTAACGGTGATTCTGTGGTGCTTTACAGGTGGTTATGAAAGCAGTAGCTTTTGACTCAAAAGTGAATAAGGGAATAAAGGAGTGATTGTTTTGTGGGTTGTGCTTTCTGAGGTTTTGATTTGGGTTTTTTGTTTGTTTAAGAAAGAAAGACTTTTGGAAAAATCTAAAAACTTGTTTTATGTACAGGGAACAAAGGGAAGATGCTACTCTGTGTTCCAGTTGTTCGTTAAAAATTTCATTTGATTAAAAGAAATAGATTCCCCTTTGGGGTGTGAAAGATTTTTTTCCCAGCTTGTATGTGTTGTTTTTTCATGTCTTGTGGTTTGAAAACTAATTAATAAAATTTTTACATACTGATCCCTTTATTTATGCCCATCTATCTGTAAGGTTTCCTTTGTGAGGAAAAAACATTTCTGTAGACTCTATAACACAGTCTACAGTAGTTACTCTGTCTTGTGGAGGTGGAAACCCAGTCACACCATTTAAAAGTCTATTATTTTTCTAAATATTATTATGTAAGAATTGATTCTGTTCAGGATCCTAAATGTGTTATCTGTACTTGTAGACTGAATCAGAAAGTCAGTCATATGGTTAAGTAATGTTCCCAATGGATAGTTAATGTTTTGATTTCATTTGTAGAGATGCTTAAAACATGCTGATTTTATCACTGCTTTTGCTTTGTCTTCCTAAATTGTATTGTTTGGTTATATATTAATTTTAAACATAACTTGTATGTCTGCTCAGTTAATTTGAATTTGTTAGGAATATTTATTACATGGTTTTGTAACTTTACGGGTTTAAGTAAAAACTCTCCCTCTGCCCCTAAAAAATACTTCTGTAAATACAGCATGGAAGCCTGTTCTTTTCATCCCATCATAGTATACTCCTTTTTTTTTAATCCTGTATTCCCTGTTTTGTAGTCATCAGGTGCTGGTATTTATATAGAAGATAGCACATGAATATAGTAGGAAGGTTCACTTTGTTTTAACAAGCTGATTTAGGGCATATTTCAGGCTAAATTCAAAGTCCATTGTATGTATTAGAGCATTTCCAGCAGAATTTAAGCAAGGAACTGCACAGATGCTTCTCAGAATCATAGAATCATAGAATCATAGGGTTGAATCCCACTAGATTTCTACTGATACCACATATAAACAGGAGATGTGGAAATATTATGTTACTTTTGCTCCATTTTACCTGCATCTTTGAAAATGAGCTAATAAAGGTAATAAGATAGGAGCAAGGCCAGTTCAGATCAAAGATTTATCTAGTCCCAAAATAGCCAAAACTTGATGTGTAAGGAAGAATGCAAAGTCAGGTGTTTCACAGCCACCAGAGACAGCTGGTTCCTGAACTGCTTGGGCCAAAAGTTATGTGTCTCCGTTCAATAACGATTCATGGATTTTTCTTCCCTAATTGCTTTTTGAACCTATATAAAATCTTCAATAATCCTACAGCCAATAATGCAGTTTCTCAGGAACCATAAGAAAGAGTGTAAACACTAAATAATTTTAGTGTCAAATATTTTATTTCAGAGCAACTAAATATTCTGTAGCGGAGGTTTGTAAAATTGCCATTGATATCATTAAAATAAATAAGTGCAATTTTAGGTAACGCTGGTTTCGTTCTTTTTAGCTCCTTCTCATATTTTTCTTGAGTTGGAGTGTATTCATGTCATCCGTTTGTGCAATATGAGCCAATAAAATCTGAGGCATGTTCTTACTGTGGACACATCGTGTCAGTAGTAGCTGTGCTTCATTGCCTTCTCTTCCCATTCAGGACATCAACTAAAACCCAAGGGATTGTCCTAAAAGCCAGGCAGGCAGGACAAAGGTGTGCCTCCAGCGCCAGCCCGCTCCTGCATCCTACAAACAAGACCAGGCCGCTCCTTTTATATTTCTCCTGCACATTTGCAAAGAAAAAATAGATTTTCTTTTGACAAAGTAGATATTCTTCTCAACAGCTTCCAATTATGCTACTCCACAAATAATGGAAAGACCCATCTCTTTCAGAGTGATTCAAATTTGAAGTAAAAGGAAGAATTAAAAATGGAGCAACCTTTTGGGTTTTTAATAGTTTGTGTTAATTAACAATAACAGCAACCACATCAAAGCAGAAAGCACATTTGTCTCCATTTGTTGGGTGTTTTATACAATACTGAGCCCGGCACATTGTCTGATCGGTGCAACCTTGGCATCGCTAGCGGAACAGGGGGATTTAATAATGAGTCCAGCAATCTACTTCTTTGCAAGCAGTGTCACCAGCAGAGCCAGCTAAAGCTAGAAGCTGGTTGTTATGTGACGTTAAACACCCTGTGTATTCAAACGTATATCAACAACTAATTTAGCAAGGAAATTTTAAGATGTGATAGTGTTTTTTCACCTGGGCCTGATACCTTACTGCTGCTCCAAGATGAGAAAAGACAGGATTTTCACAGGTCTGCTCACCCTTTGAATGAACTTCAGTAAAGTTGTTGGCCAGCTTTCACACAGGGCTGGGAATTTACATGCAAAAATAGTAAGCGAAAGTAGAATTCTTAAAAACTCTCTAGCTGCCAAGAAGTACAGAAACTTGTTGCCTGATTTTAGAGCTATTACTAAGACTATGTGCAAATATTGAGGGAAAGTCTCTCTGATCTGTGCTGCATCCTGGCTGTAAATACAGTCTACAGCTAATTGCTTTTGGAATGCGAGTAGTCTTTAAAACTCAAAAAACATATGGCATTGAAAATTAAAGTAACTCTTGTTTGCAAACTAGGGCAGTATACTATTTATTTTTTTTTTTTAATGCAACACTAAAGCCATTACTCTTCTCTAGGTCTTTTCCACAATGCCTTAAAATCTTTAGGTAAGTGGAATATTTGTAGGTACCTCATGTGACTCAGATACTAGGTATTTAGATAAAGATGTGTATTCAGTTATTCAGTTGGCAAGAGTGCATCTTACTAAGGTGAGATTCACCCATTTCTTTCTAAAAAAGAGAAGCAATTATTAAGTATTCTGCATCGCTGACAAAAACAGCAAAAATTTGCTATTTCAAAATGAGTTTTCCACTATTTTTAGGCCAAGTATTGGTGAGATTACAGCTATCTGATGGTTAGCTGTTTTTTGTCATTTAGAAATTAATAGGACCTTTATATAGATTTATTTATACCTATGCTATGAATAAAAAAGATGCAATTTCCTTCCAGCAGAGTAGTAAACAAAACTAATAATGTAATGAAAGATCAACCATTATAGAAATCGTATAAGAATGAGTGAACTTTGTCTCTTTCTGGCTTTTGTGGTACAGGAGATAAAAACCAGCTCTGATGGAACACTGCTGCTTAAAATGTGTGAAGACTGAAAATATTTTATTGTTGCTTTTACAGGATAAGAAGGCTTATCTGGACACCATCCACACCTATATGGAAGTCCATGGAACTGTTCATGGGACAAGCACTATTTATATTCCTGGCTACGTAAAAAACCATGGTATACTCAGCGGGCGGGATTTGCAGTTTCTACTGAGGGAAACCAAAGTAAGTTTGTCAAGAGGGGGTAGTGACAGAAATAGCGGCAGATAAACAGTATCTGAAGTGCATGCGTTGCACCTCCTGCGAATGAGCTCCTAATTTAAAAGGATTGGAAAAATAAACGACCAAATGTAAAGGAGCTTGAGTGTCTCCAGTGTGCTAAGAATACGTTTTTCGTCATGTCCACGTTTTGTGGACTGACAGCTGTTATTAGAAAATTGGGACGACAACCTACAGACACATTTAACAACCAGCTTGAGAAACGTGGGTAAATGCATTTTTCATTGTCTTAAATGTGATATTCAGCTCAAGGAGATTATCAGCTGAGAATGGGCTTTGTTTTAAATCCCTGATATGAAAGTTAGGTGATATCTGAAAGCTGTACGATAGGCGTGCTTGCTGTGCCCTAGCAATGACTTTATAGGCAGGGTGACCCTAGTCTCTTGGGGAGAAAAGACGAAAGGCGAGCACTTCATTTGCCATTCAGATCCTTCCTCTGCTTCAATTGTGCAGACAGAGCGAGCAAAAGAGTCTGCTTTTTAAGGTATGCTTTGCCTGTGGGCCCATAGGCAAGGTAAGGCAAGATAAAGGACAGTATTTGCATTGAAATAAATAAACTTTTGTCCCCACAGCTAGAATGCTTTGTGGGAGTCTCTGTGCCATTCCCGGAATCTTTGTGGCACTTTACAACATTAGAACACTTTAGTAGATTACATTTAAATAGGATGTTTAACTTCCAGTTCGTGAAAGAAGTAGTTTGTGTGTTTAAAATTAGCAAAATGTGTGTAACTGCACCGCTTACTCCCCGTTGTTGATAGTTTCTTGCTGTGCACTTCTACAGAAGAATCTATTAAAAAAACAAAAGAAAAAAGCCAGCACCTCCCAGTCTTCCCACACTACTGCAGAGATCTCCTCTTCGAAATATTTGGGAAAATGATGGTAATTTGACATCTCTGTGTGACAGCTGTTGGCAAATTACGCCTTTTTAAAGGCAACCACTGTGTGTATGTACTTGATGCATACAGATACACATAATGTTGCAGATTAAAAAGTCAACATTTACTTTCGTCATAGATAATACTCAGATTACACAGCTTTCGCCTGTGTGGAGTATGAAATCACTGTGTTAATCATAGTACTAACGTGGGAAGAATATTGACATTGTTATAACCCCAAGCACAAACAGTGACTTCTTTCTGGGGGAAAAAAAAGTTTTATTCACTGGAATTCTAAAATAAGCTAATGGACTTCCTACAGAATTACTAAGTCCTTACAATTGTCAAAGTACAGTTCATAATAACACTTACGTTCGAGTAAGTCTTCCTCTAATTCTTTATCAGCTATCTCACATGTATTATGCTAAAAAGCTTGATTTTCAATACTAAGTAGATAGTTCATCTAGATGTTAGTAGTTATATTTGCTGTGCTCTGAGATGCAATGTAAAGATAGGTTCAATTTTAGGACAAATTCACGTTGATAAATGCATATTATGCAACTCAGCACAGTGCAGTAATGTGGGGGTCTGTGACATGGGAAGTAGCCAGGCTAGCTTCACTCCGGTTTTGACTAGCAATTTAAATATCAGATGGAAGATACTGTCTTGTGAGTGTGAAATATTCTTGAGATCAGCAAACTGCGTATTTTTCACAAACTGTATTTTTGTGAAAAGCATGGGTCCACGCTGTACTGTTTTCAGAATCCTACAAGGGGTTTAGACTTTAATAATTTTCTATACTCTTGATGTGCATTGTTTTTTAGTGATGGTTTGGGGTTTTTTTCTTCATAACATTAGGGAAAATCCTTTGAGAATCTGCTGCATTGTTTAGTTGATGGCACTGAGAAAGACATCAGTGTGTTTCAGAATCCTGTATCAGGAAGCCAATGTTTTTATCTCATTGTCTTTTTGATACAATCTGTCTTAATAAACTATTTTAATATTTTTCTGTCAAGTCTGCAAACAGTATTTTCATGTGGCTTTTCTGAACTTCTGTTTATCAGATTTGTGAATGACAAAAGCTGTTTTCCTTTTAAGGCAAGTATTTGTTTAGGAGGCAGCCAGGCTAACGAAACTTTGACCTGATGATGGGCAGTTAAGAGTCCATCTGCTTCTCCTAATGCTTATTATGGTCAGGCAAATGGGAGTGCAGTGTATTTCTGATGTTGCAAGAAAATGAAATGAAATACGGCTTACTGCATCGTGAATTTTGGTTATTATTCCTGTCTAATACTGACTTGTTCCAGTAGATCTAGTTTACCAGAAAAAGTAAAACAGCAGCTCCTGAGAGTGAAAGGGGAGACTGAGGTTTACCATCCCATTTGTGAGGACTTTTGCTGGAGGTGGATTTAGGGGTTGATTTTGTGTTGTGGGTTTTGTTCGCTAGCTGATACTTAGTCTCCCGCAGGTACACCGGCGGTTCTGCCTTAGCATGTGGCTGCTTCTCAGTCTTGATCAACAGACACGCTTCCTCTAACTCGTCTAGTTACCTGCACGTTCACAGTTTCAGATTTTGGTATCTTTTATGAGACAAAACTTTAACATAGCTTAGCATGAAACACCACTCACCTGTCTCTGCTGGCCATCTGCTGCGTGTGTGGGTCAATTGTGTTTGTATCAAATGGATCCTGGATTGAATTGCGAAAATAAGTGCAGGTTTTCCACAAAATCAAGCTGACTTGAATGGGAGCTTTGTGCCCTGAGGAGACTCGTGTATGCGTGCACATGCATCCAGTGATGTTCAAGGACACTTTTTAATCATAATCACTTTAATCGCTAGGCAACGTGACCAGAGCCACATAATGAATTTAGTTATGGGGTTTTGTCACTAGACAATCAGTGTGCTGAAAGTATGTGAATAATGGGAGCCGTAACTCCGGGATGGTAACATCTGTGGGTACAATGCTCTCTTGAACCATCTGGGCCTGTTATTTACTGTCTCCAAGCAACAAACTTAGTCTTCACGCTTCCAGAAACTTTCAGATTTTTGGTTTTTTAAACTTGTGTTTTCATACCCAAGGGCAAGGATTGCCTTTCGTTGCTTGCGATAGCAAGTTTTTGTTAGGTCAGCTGACAAACGATCTAGTTTTCAGAAAGTAATAATAATTCAACAAATCGCACAGTTCAGCGTACTCAGAAGTGTCAGTTTATGTTGCACTGCTTCATTTTGCCCTCAGACAGCAAAATACTGATAGGTGACGGCTCAGTCATGATTCTTGCTCCAAGCTTTGCATTCCCCAAATGTATGAGTTGGTACAGGACACAGTTATCCTCAAAAGCCTGCAGCTGCCAGTTCCTTCTGGTGTGTATTATAAAGCAACGCATTTCAGAACAAGTGCGTTTTCCAAGCAGGACAGGGCTGTTTGAGATTCATCATGGCTAGTTCAGCTGTGTAGTGCATGACAAAAACGAGACATGTCAACAGTTCCTAATGAGAAGATGTAAAACCATTCATCACGTCAGAGGGAAATAGGGTAGGCGAGCTGGCAGCCTGCCTGCCCACTGACCTGGCTCCGTGCCAAGTGGGCAGCTGGAGGAGTTGGACCAGGCTCTTGGAAGAACACGGACTGAATTCTTGAGAAATATTTCTCCTTTTGGGAAAGTTTCAGATGCAACTTTTTACTTGTGACTTTTTGAGGGAATCCAAATTCTTTTACTAAGTGGGAATTTACAGTTTCTGAACTCTGATTAATAAAAGTAGGAGCAACCACCCTGTTTAGACAGTTTGGGAAATATCCCGTTGCAATGTTGGATAAACAGAAACAGGAAAACAAACTTTTCATACTGCCTTTTAGGAAGTAATATGGTTTTTACTTCCACATGCTTCACAAGATCAGCTGAAAAGACATTTAACTACTGATTCTATTCTGAAGTTGTTTCAATCACAAAAGGATTGACTTTTCCAGAAAGTATTTTATATTCATGAGAAAAATATATCAAGATAGTTAACAACAGCCTTTGTTGCACTTCTCTTTCTGTACCTCAGAAGAGAATATATGAGTTCAGTACAAAGGCATACAAAAGAGGTGATAAACCTACCGACCCAACAGAACGAATTTGATGAAGTGCAGTAATGTTAGAAAGGGGAGAGGAGAAGATAAACACTCCTGTTCATGGAAATATAGCATTTAGTCTCTGGAATATGCAGTTTTTCTCTTAAATATTCAGCTAGTCAGAATTGCAGTCAGGGAGGTAAAACATTCACTCCTTATTTTATACTTTTGGCTATAATTTAGAAAGACTGTTTGTTCAAGTACTCATTTTAATAACAGTCTGATCTGGTGCCGTGAACTCCACAAATAAATTGCTTAATGTCAACTGAAAGTCAGTGGTTTCCAAAAAATAAAACAAAACCCCACTGTTCTGTCACGGGAGTGATTGTGAAGCACTTCTCATGTCAAGAGAAGTTTCCACTTAGCCACTACACCGTGAAAGGACTGCCTGCATTATACTCGGAAAAGAATGGTGTCTCGGCTGCTCTGGTCTGGGTGGCCAACTCAAAAGCCTGAAATTCCAAAGCAGGGGTGCAGCTCACAGAAAAGGTTCCTGAGGAGCCTTTCTTAGGAAAAGCAAAGTATTCCTGCTTAAGGGTTTCAACACCTGCTTTACTCAAGTTGGGCAAGCGAGATTGCAGATATGAATCCCCTTTCTTGATTCATGCAGACCTACAGGCACAGACACACCGGGGCAGCAGACCTTGTAAACAAGGAAATGGTATTAAAAAAACCCAACCGCTGTTACCATGATCTTTTTACATCTGTATTTATTTGCTGTTGTCTCCTTTAGAAGTACTTTTATCCTGTAAACTCCACCTGGCAGTCATCTCATTATATGGGGCGTTAGCATACGGAGCCTACTGTTGCGTGTGCCTGCTTAAAGCCATGCACGAAAAATAACAGTTCTGGCTTTCAAAAACATTTGAAAGGTGAGAAGAATGCTCACGTACAGAAAAAGAAATGGTTTCAAGCAGTAATCAACCAGTAAAGTATAAAGGAATTCTATTCTGCATCGCAGCTCTGCTGCAGGTAACAAAGCCAGATCAAGGCTAACATTTTTGAACCGCTGTTACGTTGCCAACATTGTCAGATTTGGAGGTTTGCATTCTAGATCTTCAGCCCTAGGGTGAAGGCGGCTGCCCGTGGTGGACTCTGTTACCAGGCACAATGTCTGCTAAGGGAGGACCGGACCCTAAAAGCCATAGTCAGCAACCTTACGTGGAGGCAACAGTGTGCGTTTATATGGTAAAATAGTGGAAACACAGTGTGTTCTAAATTTTTATCATTTTGTGGGAAGGAGTCTTCTCTTCCACACAACTTCAGCTGTACTGAGGATGGATGTTTGCTTCGCTGGTACCGCAAAACAGTTGCCTCTTAGTTGTATTTTTTCCTTTCCCCCCCTTTTTTTTCAGTTAGGGACTTGCAGCATTTGCTACATGCTTTTAGGAAGTATCTTGACAGATTGTTTTAGCCTGTCTGGAAATAATAAGTTGCAATAAGGATTAGCAAATTAGAGCCTCATGAGAATGAGTTATAGGAATGACCCGTATTCTTCAATGCTTGATTTTTGAATCATAATAATTGTGACTTTCTTGAGGCAGTTAAGATGTTGCTCAGTTTTGCTCTTTATACGACACAAAACTACTACCTCCCTCACCAAGGAACGTTAACAAAGGGCAATTTTCAGGAGCAGGGCCTAGATTCAGTTTGGGAATTTCAGCTGACCAGGTGTCGATGAGATAGAGAGCGATTGAAGATTTTTGGAAGGTGGAAAGAAGGAGCTGGGTGGGGGGCTGTGGGCAGGTGTGAGCCGGACTGAGACCTCAGGCCGACGGTCAGCACACACTGGTGCGCGGCTCCAGCAGTCAGCCACATCCTTCTCTCTTCAAAGGTATGGTGCTGCTTAGAGGTGAGGTTGGAAAATGGATGTGAAACAGGTGGTGAGCTATTCATTATAGATTAAGTGTTGACAGTGTGCTCTGGGCTGTCAAAACATAAAACCATGTTTCTTTCCCCGTGGAGCTTCCTCCTAAATAAACGGAGCAGTCAGAGGCAGAACTGTTCAGCAGTGCACAGCGGCAGTTTATTAAAAAAGTGAAAAACGGAGCAAACAAACCAGCATTCTCTATAGAAGAGACAAACACAGGATCACAGGAGAATTGATACTTCAGATGGTTTTAATTGCTGGTTCTCAGCTGGTTTTCTGCCTGAACTAAGGAGTAGTTTAAATAAATAACATTATCTGTGCAGATTGCGTGAAATGGTTTCATGTTCGTAATTCATTATTTTCAAGACATTACCTTTCTTTAAATTAAGCCTCTTTTGAGATGAAATTTTGGATGTATTATTTCTGAACAAAAGGTAATGTATCTTATGCCATGTACAAAACCCAAATATAGATAATCTAGTTTGAGAGGAGATAGTCTGCCAGAGCTTTTTATGTTTGTCATCCGCTGGAGAGTTTCCTGTAAAATTTAAATCTTTGAGATAGCTGAGAAACTTTTTGCAAGTAGGTGACTTTTTAACCTAAAAATTGAAAACTGAAATAACAGTATTCAGCTCCATGCACTGAAAATTGTATGTCCCCAACTATGCTGAGAAGTGTCAGCTTTCTTTTTAAAATGAGCCGGCTCAGAATTTATGCTGTTGTTGCCATGGGTTGGCGAGGATTGGTGCTGCAGTGCTTGTGCCCAACAATACTGATGGTTGGGCTTGAGGATCTTAAGGGTCTTTTCCAACCATAGAATAAGTGATTCTGTGACCCCAGGTTTGTGCATCAGCATTAAAATCAGCTCCTAGAAGGGGCCTTCAGTTTTGAATCTTCTCTTACTAGGATTTGCTTCCATGTTGTGGAAAACTTAATGCAGAATAGTATAATTTGATCTCTTTGAATGCGTACATCCTGAATACATGATGCTAACAGTTCTGAAGATTGCTCTTGATTTTCTTGAAACAAGCAGTAGCTGTATGTGTATACGTGTTAGGTCATGCTGCAGTGCTGAGAAATTGCTGTTACAAATCAGAGCTTGTAACTCTGCCATTATACACAGACATTCAAATAAAGGTGGAGACTCCTATATATAACTCAAGGGTTTTAACTACGTTGGGCCAGGAAAGGGGTCAAGATCCAAATAAAAGCCAGATAACTCTGCAAAAAATACTCAATTTCTTTACACTGGAGAACAGCATTGCCTTTTCTAGAGCACCTGTAATCTCGGCTGGTGTAAGAGGATGCATTTGTCTTCCTTCGATTTACCTTGGAGGGGTAGAACCCTCAGTCCTGTGCAAGCTCTTGCTGCCCAGGCTCGGTGTCTTCAGCTGATGTTTGCTGCCATCTACCGTTTTAATTAGAAGACTTAATGGGATTGGCAGGAGCATGCTCCCGTTGGCAAAACCAGCAGGTTAGCTCATGTGGGAGAGGGGAAAACAGTAGGGTAGCTGTTCCGTGAGGTTACTGCATAAAGCCTGTACCTGCAAGAGAGGCCCAGCAGTTCCATTTCAACACCAATCAAACCACCAAATGGCTCCTTTTTTTTTCCCCCACCAAAAAAATGACTGAAAGGGTCCGTTGTTGCCTCAGCTCCATGAAAAACCACCTCAGCTCATTACAGAAGATTATTGTCAAACGTGTTTTACAGGACATTCCGTTACTGCTCGGGTAGGAGCAGGTGGGCTGCGGAATTTCTCCCATTTTCTTAACGTTAGATTTTTTTTTAGGCTCGTATATTTAGAGTACCTTATTGTTTAAATTACCTCTTAGCTTTCAGGTTTTTTAAAGAACAGAAATTAAGACAGTCTTTGTTTTCTGTTTTTCAGCTGTTTGTTGGTCTCGGATTTCCATATGAAGGGCCGGCTCCTTTAGAGGCTATTGCTAATGGATGTGCTTTTCTAAATTTGAGATTTAACCCACCAAAAAGTAGCAAAAACACAGAATTTTTCAAAGGCAAACCTACACTCCGAGAGGTAAGCTTTATCAATCTTGGTAATTTCATTATTGAAAGTGATTGTAGATTTCTTTTTAGTACCACAATATAGGAAAAATTGCATAAATGTTCACAGTTTATTGCAAAAGGTGGGCCACCATTGTTTTCTTTAGCTGTTGATGGGATTATCAGTCCTTACATTTATAGGATAATAAAAATTTTTTGTTAACATACTGTTAAACTTTACCTCTAGATATGCCTATATGTACATTCTGCTAATTCTTATTGATAGATCATAAACTGAAGTTTCACTTGAAGCCCTGATGCTCTCCCCAGAACAGGTCATGTCATCTGATACATGATGTGTCATTTGAAGGTGGTTTTATTTTGTTGAAGAAATAAACATTACTGTGTGCTGCGTAGGAAGTAAATAGGTGTTTAAGTAAATAATAAAAATGCCATTTGTGGGTTGCTGTGTGTGTTTTGGGATACATTTTTTTTTTTCTGCAGAAAAGCCCTGCTCAAGGCACTGTCCAGCCACGGTGTTAATGGTCACAGCCCACCGTGTTTGTGGTTAAACACTGAAGACATTTGGAGAACTGACTCTTTAAGACACAGGAAAATCAAACCTCCAGTTTTCGAAACAGGCAGTGTGTTTAGACTCCTGTAAGAGAAAAATGAGGCCAAGTAAACTAGCCCCTCATCCTGGCACTGGCTTTGGAATATTTTTCTTCTTTGGTGTAGGTAAAATTCCACCTATACCACTTCCAAGTGTTTAACCGTCATGTAGGCGTTTCTGACGTTAGTACTTTTGCCTGTGACCATGGCTTATTCATAGGTGTATATATGTATTTTCTTTACATACTTACCTGAAGGGAAAGCTCTCTGGTAACACTCAGATGATGAGCACTTTGCACAGTTGTATTTCCCAATTCGAGTTATGCTTGGACTGTACAAACTGACTACTGAGGCAGTCGATAAGGAGAGGACAGTTTCCCATTTTAAACCAGGAACATAAATTCCTTATGATTTTATCATCCAGGACTGTAATTGCCTTCATTCAGTAGGGACGGGGCGTGAGTTCAAACTCGCCCCTTCTCACAGCTTGCATTGCGAAGAAAAAGCAATAAGGGGGAAAAAAAGTCTTGTTCAAACTTTCTCCTTGGGCTTGGCACCTTTCAGGGCTTTTCTTTGGGTCGCTTGACTGGGTCTTGTTTCCAGTTGTTCTGTGCCCAGACACTACAGCTGTCAATAATCCAGACCTATCTAACTCTTTAGTAGGAATTTTAGTCCTTGGAATGCTGTGCTAAATCCTGCTGGCATGTATCAGCACTGCCAGAAATGCTGTGCACCTGACTGGGGCAGAAAAATAATCCCTACTTTACTACAACATAATATAAGGGACATTCATCACGAACATTGCTGCATTCACTTGCTCTGCTGACCTACCCTAAGAGTAACCTTTTCTCTTAACTGGTTTTCACAACTGCATTTAGATCCGATTGCCAGTAATCCATGTGCTGGTTCTTTGGGATTAAGAAAGTCGTTAAATCCTCCTCTCTGTTTTTTCAAGTGTTAAAGGAGAACAAAAAAAGCTTGTGTAGTTCTGTGAATTGATTATCCGTAGACCAGTTTGAAGATAAAGTCTGTGTTTAGCACTTTTGTAAAGTAACTGCTGCAAGTCACTGTTTCTCTCTTGTTCTAGGTAGAATTTATTGGGGGGGAAAGAGGGGTAACTGCTTCCCCTCTACCTGCAAGATGGGGTCCTGTAGTGAAGACTGTGCAAAAACTGGAAATGACCATTTTTGTTTTAGTTCAGCAGTTGTTTTATCTTGGGACATGATTTTTCTGGGGAAAAGAGCCAGGAAGGTTTGCTTTTAGGAAGGAATAAAAAAAAAGACCTGAAATGAGAAATTAATTCCAAATCTATTTATAGGAATTCTTACAGATTCTAATTACAGGCAGAAGGAGTATCTCCTGAATATCTAAAACATTAAGCCTGGGCTAATTAAGGCATTTCAGTATTAGGAAACAGCCTTAATATTTTTTGAGAGCACAGATGTAGAATAACTGGTGCAATACAAATATGTTACTGGTTACTCTTAATACTTCAAACAGCTGCTAGTCTGAGAAGTTTAGTTTTTCATCTTCCAGATCAGATTTGGCTTTAATGTTGCCATCGGCCTGTCTGAGGTGGCAGAAAAAGAGTGGTCTAAGGCATAATTCCTAAAGATGTGTGGAATTGAAAACACTGGTTTACGTTCATATCTCTAAAGGCCCGATAGAAGGCTTTTTGTTGTTACTGAAAGCCATAGGAACGTCACTTCTGCCATCTGACGTGCAGACAGAAACGCCCTGGGAACTCAGTCTAACCAACCAAATTTTTAAGTATGTATAGTTTTAGTGGCAGTAGAATATGCCCAGTGGAGGAGAAGGTTCTTCAGTACTTCAGATCTTTGGCACTGGATTTTTCTTTGTATCATGCATAAAGAGGCAGCTGGATAAAAATTGTCTATTAATTATCTATCCTGGGGAGTATGTATGTGTTATATTTATTTTAAAAGCAATTTTCTTCAGAGGCCTTTGTGAAACATTCCCCCGTCTCTTCTGCAGCTTTTGCTTCCTCTGTATGTTTTCATTTGCACATTCCTCTCACCCCTGTGCAGCCTGTCACAAAAATTACTTCTAGTGCCCTCCTGCTAGTTCTGAAAGCAATCTCTGATATAACTTTTCTTAGTTATTGACTCTGGTATTTAAGTTGTTTTCTCACAAAGTGGTGAGCAAAATACCAGTTAACGCTCTTAATGAGGTCAAATCACTCTTGAACTACCAGCAGGGAGGGTCAGAATTCATCTGTGCCATAGAAATTCTGGAGTGAGTCCGGAGAAGGGCAGCGGAGCTGGTGAGGGGTCTGGAGCACAAGTCTGGTGAGGAGCGGCTGAGGGAGCTGGGGGGGTTCAGCCTGAGAAAAGGGGGCTGAGGGGAGACCTTATCGCTCTCTGCAGCTGGCTGAAAGGAGGGTGTCACCAGAGGGGTCAGTCTCTTCTCCCCTGTATCAAGCAATAGGACGAGAGGGAATTGCCTCAAGTTGCTTTGGGGGAGGTTTAGATTGGATATTAGGAAAAATTTCTTCACTGAAAGGGTTATCAAACATTGGACCAGGCTGCCCAGGGAAGTGGTGGAGTCGCCATCCGTGGAGGTCTTTGAAAGCCGGGTAGACGTGGTGCTGAGGGACATGGTTTAGTGGTGGGTTTTGTCAGAGTTAGGTTGGTGGTTGGACTCGGTGATCTGAAAGGTCCCTTCCAACCTAGACAGTTCTAGGTGGTTCTTCATTCACTACTACTCACAGAAGATTGGAAACGATTGAAATTTGAAGGAGAAACAGGGCGAGGACATTGTCTGACGGTGAGACAGGCCAAGGGTGACATCTCCTGAAGGCGGTCGTGCAGGTCTAACCAGGATGGTAGCAATTAGGGGTTGTGAAAACGTGGGGCTGGTCTGCGAATGAGCTGTGGGGAAGCAGGGGCATGCTGTGAAAGTCATTGCAGTAAGGAGTGAGTCTACTGTGATGTGGGGTTGTTACAAGGATTAAAGCCACAAATGAGAGGTGCACTAATGTTACTTGTGATCTGTGTTGTTATCTGATATTCAGTTTTCCAACTAAATTCACTCTCTAAATTTAAATGCAGAAAATCTGAAAGGAATGGCACTGACCATTAAATTCCAGCTGAATTCTTGCATTAATCCTGGTGTGCTTCATCCAGCAAGTCTGAGGAAGAGAGTGAGAGGCAAAGATACCTTGACACACTAATTTTTACTGATATTATTTCTTCTTTTCAGTTGACATCTCAGCATCCCTATGCTGAAGTTTACATTGGGAAGCCCCATGTCTGGACTGTAGACATCAATGATCTTTCTGAAGTTGAGAAGGCTGTGAAATCAATTTTGAATCAAAAGGTAGGAGCGTATCCTCGATTTGTCATCAAGGCTTGAGGAGGTGTATTGTGTGCTGCATGTAGAGTGCTTCCTAATGTTAGTCTAATCAAAGCAGAGTGCTTTAATTAGGTAGGATATTGGGAATAAAAAAATTGTTATTACATCTCTGTGGTATCTGATTATCACGTTTTAATGCTGGATAAGTCAGAGTTTTACATAAAAAAAAAAGAGCACGAGTGAATTTGTATAGAAATGTGAATTTCATATGTAAATTATCCAGCAATTTGTATTTTCTGCGCATTCAGTGCAGGAGTTTCCGTGTTGATTCTTAGAGCATTGCAGGCTGCCCAAATCCATGCTCAACGCCTTTGATTTTGTAGCCTTGACACCGCCAGCGATGGAGTGCTGGTGCACTTATGGCGAGGAATTGTAATGAGGGCACTGCAAGCGGGGGGAGGAAGTTTGAAGTAATTTTCAAAGGTATCACATCCTTTTTTTGTCATAATGTTTTCTTTTCCACTTCAACTCCAGAACTGAAACTTAGTTAAAACAGGAGCTGTGGATTCCCGCGGGGTCTGAAGCCAGCTTTGTATCTAGTGCTTTGCAGTGTAGCCTGAGTTTCCTTAAAGATAATCACGGCGCAACTTCTATTGCCTTTACGAAGGAGCGAAAATCAGCTTAAACTGCTGATGGTTTTGTGAAATTGTGATTTGCTAATGTGTTTATTTGCCTTTATTGTTGCTACTTAAGCTGTAATGTAGTATTTGGAATGCACGCTCCTTCCACACGGTGCCCCACAAAGTTCATTTAAACAAAACCCCCTCTAACCTTAACGCGCTGTTTCCACAGATTGACCCTTATTTGCCCTACGAATTTACATGCGAGGGGATGCTTCAGAGGATGAATGCGTTTATTGAGAGACAGGTATGAACTTTCACTGTGGATTCATCTTTTATTTCATGTTGGAAAAGGAGGACCCTGTACATTTTAAAGCTTCTCAGGGTCGTTGCTGTTGAAGTAGGAAGAGCAGCTGCGCAGGCCTCCTCTGGGCATTGTTTGCTCAGGTGAAGCTCCCTTGGGAGGTCCACGTGGACTCAGAGATTTGCTTCTGTGGACTTGGCCCTGTGGGGCTTGGGAGGCCTGGGATTTGGGGTCTTAGCTTTTTCACGTGTAAAGGGACTGACTAGAAATTAAGACAAAGTGCTGGCTACCAGAATATTCCATCTGCTTCCCACTTTTTGGGTTCTGATTCATCTGTGAGTGTCTGATTTACCATACGTCTTTGCAAAAATGGAGATACTTGCCTGAATTTCAGGAGCTATAGGAGCTTTGAAATTTTAAATTTTTTTTTAATTTATTGATTTATTATTTCATTGATTGATTTGCAAAGAACCTTCCTTCTTCTGATGTTGTATCAAAGCAGAAAGGCAGAGTAATTTTTTCAGTGTATGTGTGACTTCTGTAACAGTGTACACACAAAAAAATCTTTGGATCATGAAGTATCACGTAAATACTGAGATTCTTTTGTGGTAGAATTGCACTTAGGCTAAAACCTCTGAGCAGATTTTTCAAGTATTTAGTTTCAATTGATAAAGCTTTAAATGGTTTGGAAACCAGTTACTTAAAGGACTTTTGGTCCCCGCGCATTATTGCCAGCTGAGAGCAGCAGAAGCTACTGAGTTGTAGTGATAAACTGCAGAGATTTATACGGGATACGGATTTCTAGAAACTGTACGTTTGCTTGGACTTCTGCCCGAGGCCAGATCCGCTGCAATGGCCAGCTCTGCCTTGTCTTCTGGCGGCCGCAGAAGAAAGACAGGAATAACCTCTCTCTCTGTTATGCCAATTAACTTCCAGGATTTCTTTCAAAAGCGCTGCGCACACTCCTGTACCTGTGTTTCTGAAAGAGGACAGTATTACAGACAGTAATGGAGAATAGCAGCTTCAGATCAGCAGTGCAGTTAACTTAACATCGTTATTTACAGTTTCCTGCCAGTAAACACCTTGTGCTTTTTGCTGCTGTATTGATGGCGTGGGCCGTACAAGTATCTCTGCTTCTGGGCTTCTTCTACCGGAGTTAGCTCTAGTGGGGAGGTTTTGTCAGTGCAGGAGGAAATGGAGCTCAGCGAGGGAGAGGAAACAATTCAGAGACAGCATGTGTGGGGCAAAGCTGTCTGTCCCCTCTGGACCTGCCCCAAGGGCTGAGCCCCAGCCTGTGATCCTGCTTCTCGGGAATAAGTACAGCAGTGTGATGATGTTCATTGCTTTGACTAATTGTCAGCCCTCGGGATGCTCAAGCATCATTATTAGCTGCGTGTGCTTAGCACTGTGCCCGATGAATGTGTCAGATGAAGCAAAAATAAAGATTGAGACCTTATTTTGAAGAGTTTGTGGTGGGAGGTGGGCAGAACGGAGAAGGCAGCACAAGCTTGGAGCAGGAACAAAGATGCACGGACCCGATCTGGTTCAGAGGTGATGGGTGCATTAACCATGAGAGCGTGCTCTTCAGGGGGTGTCTGAATGGGAAGAGGATGGGGCCAGGTACAGTGACCCACAGGTCACCCCATGGGACAGTGAAACTGTGGGGTGTAAAGGAGTTGTCTGGAGTTCCACTTTTGGTGCTTTTTGGGTCAGGAGCAGGAGGGAGGACAGCGTTCACAGGAAAGGCTTAGTGAATTCCCCAAACCTTCAGATCCAACAGCTGGGCTGAAGGGCTTTGGGGGATGAAGTCGGAGAACTACTGTGAGCTGTGGTTTCACGTTTAGCAGTGCCTCCTTCAGCTGGATTAAAACAGCTTTCACTCCAAGCTGTGCCTTCCTGCCAGCGCACTGCCCCCGCCAGCGGCCCAGCGTGGCGGTAAGTGTGTCTGTGCCATCTGCTGAAGCCATCCCTTGATCCTGGTGGCTCTGTGGCTCCACAAGCAGTTGAGTCAGCTCTGCAAAGCGGCAGCGTAGGGTGGGACCGCTTAAATTGGCACCGGCATCAAAGGAGCAGCCAGGCCACTGCAGCCGGAGCAGCTGCAGGATTCCCTGTTGGAGACTGGGGAGCTGTTGGATGAGGCAGGCTGGGCTGATGGAACTGACATGCTGACTTTGAAAGATGTGGCCAAGCGGAGTTCTTGGTAACCTGGCAGAAATTTTTTTGGCAAGGCTTTACTGGGTTGGCAAACTGACTTGGCTCAGCAGAGGGTGAGCTGAGCACCAGGGCTCGGCGGAGGGGGTGGACTGGGGACATTCATCTAAGAGCAGGAAAAGCCAGAGGGAGGAGGACGCCTCCTTTGACAACAGGGCTCAGCCTGTCTCACCTTGAAATTGTGGGTGTAGGTAAACCAAACATAAATGCCCTCTGTGGTGAAGCTTCGCGCTCTGTTTTACACAACATCTATTCTTTATTTTACCCTGATGCTTGTAGGGATGTGGGGCAAGATGGACTGGGGTGAAGAACCCAATTTTAGGTTGCTTTTAATGGTTGATAGCAAAAGTAGCCAGAGACAGCAAACTGGAACAGAGCCCTCTGTACTGGTACCAGTGACGGTGATGTACTCTGGACCGTGCTTCACGGTGGCATAAGCCGAGGAAGGCTTCCCACTGAGCGACGGGCTGGAAACGAGAGGCTGTGCCCGGTTAGTGAGAAAATTTTCAACTCAGAGATGTTAAAAGCTGAAGCCCCCAGCAAATGGTGAAGCCTCACAAGCGATTCCCTGTCTTTGAAAAACTTTAGCTGTGAATCCAATCCAGTATCACTGTATTACATTGTATATATCGCATTAGTGTATGTTATAGTATTATACAGTAGATATACTACAGTATTAGATTGGATTATGAACCTATTTAGCTTTCCTTCTGCATCTGGCATTTTAAACACTGATTTATAAAAGGAGAGAGGAAGCGGGGCGTTTAAGTCCAAATAGCAAAATGACCTTTTTGAAACAATCTCATTAAAAAGTATCTTCAACCATATTTTGTTCACCTGGCTTTTTAGATGCTGTTAAAATTATTCAGCCATAAATATGCTCTAAAATGACTCCGTTTTTTTGAATATGGCAGGAGGGAATGGCTTAGAAGCTGCATCAGGGGAAGTTCAGAATGGATATGGGGAATAAGTTCTTCACTGAGGGGGTGGTCAAGCACTGGAGCAGTCTCCCCAGGGAACTGGTCACGGCCCCAAGCCTGTCAGTGTCCCAGCGGTGTTTGGAAAACACTCTCACATGTGTGGTTTAGCTTTTAGGTTGCCCTGTGTGGAGTCAGGACTTGGACCCTGTGGTCTTCCTGGGTCCCCTCCAACTCAGGATATTCTGTAATTCATGCTTGTATAATATTAAATTTATGGTGAGACCTGGGAGTGTGAGAACTTCCTCCTCCAGCAGAGGAAATCTAGACAGAGAAAAAACCCACAAACTGATATTGAGAACTGGTAAATGATTTGGGGTTTTAGCTTCGTTAACATTTCAGGTAGTTCAGCCTTCCTAAGCTTCGGGTCACAGTGGGACCCGTTCATACAAGTATTGGTTTTGTCAAGAGAAAGCAAACCATGATGGACTGCACCCACATTTTTTGATCACCTTCAGATGAGAAGTTGCCAAATGTTAAACTAATGGCTGGGTATCACGGAATGTTATGTAAAACCAGCGATTAAAATTTTCTCTTTGCTTTTTCTCATTTTAAATGTCAAGACCGTAAGAACTTGCCTTTGAAGAGTTTCCACTAGCAGGTGTGTTTAGATACTGTTGCTTCCTTCCCTCTTTCCACTGTGGTGACACTTGGCTGCGTGTGTTATTTATAGCCAGGGTTTTTCAGTGCTGGGAGAGCACTTTTACCAGCAGCTCAAACAAGAAGTGCAAACGAACTATTTGAATCCTGGCTGCTTTGTAGAAATCTTCCGTCTTTTATGAGTTGAGCTCCCTCCGTAGCGCTGCGGGTCCACTGATCCAGGTGCCTCTCCACGGGGGCCCCTTGAGACATGTCTCGCCTACAGGGGAACGGGCCTGTGAAGTTCTTCTCCTACCAGAACTTCCTCCTGGTGCTGTTACGGAAATAGGTCGGCTAGTACCGAGTTAGGAAAATGGGAGTCACTGAGAAAGCCAACGTGGGTCAGGCATGTGGAAGTAGAAAGAGTGTCTGGAGGTGCTTGTGATACATTAAAAGATAAAGGTAGGGAAGAAGCTTCTTTGGGAAGAGTGATACTACCACATTTCAAGTCGCAATCAAAGGGGGTAATCCCCTCATGCTAAAAATAAATGAATAAATTTTAAGTGTGCTTAAAATACTGATTTTAATACAACCGAAATGAGTTGCAGAACAAGTGCTTGGGTGATAATAACCACTTATTTTACTAATGGGGAAAATCGCTAGCAAGGGACTGGATGCATTATAACAAAACCTCATCTGTCACTGCAGGATTTCTGTCACGGGCAGGTGATGTGGCCCCCATTAAGTGCCCTTCAAGTAAAAATTGCTGAACCTGGGAAATCCTGTAAACAAGTTTGTCAGGAAAGCCAGCTCATCTGTGAGCCTTCCTTCTTCCAGCATCTTAACAAGGACAAAGCTCTGCTTAGGTAAGTACTTAAAAGCACCAACCTATTATTTGGTCTCTTTATTGCACTGGGTTTTGCCACGTGTAAAGTTTATCGTACGCATCCCGTGGGAAGGGCAGGAGGGCAGAGGCGCGCCGTCTGTGTGGCAGCAGCCAGCCGAGGTTGGCTCTCGGTCCTCCCTGGCCCTGGGTGGTGGAAGCTCCAGCTGCCTTGAGAGCGCCCTTCCACGGAGCGTGTCCTTTTTCCGTGTGTGTACAGCACCGAGGCCAAAAATTTACATCTTTTCCTTCCCCCCCTAGCCCCCCAAGTGTGTGCACCATTGATGTGGGTTGCTCGCAGTGAGCAGAGATGCTCGTGCTGTGGGGATCGCAGGCGCCAGGCCTGGAATTGTGTCTGGCTGGGCCCTTTGCAGCCCTGGCTGAGCAGGGGCACAATTCCATAGCTTTTGCCGTATCCTTCCCGGAGGGACTGGCCTTGCGCTAACCCTGCCTCTGCTCCAGCAGCTGGCTCAGAAGTAAATGCATGTTGTTGCAGGAAATAGAACTCCATACACACATTGTGTGATTTCCAGCATTTGTTCCCATGATTTTAAATACAGCACTTGGAAAGTGCTGCTTTGCTTTTATTTATTGAGCTCCCTCTTTGGCCGTGATTGACATCCATATTGAAACATCTGTATTCTCTGGCAATTAGCAATGACTGTTTTGGCAAACCTTTTGTGGGTATTGTCCTAGGTAAAGAACTGTAAACTCTTGTACATTAGAGGTATTAGTGCCAATTTATAGAGCTTACCAGCGATGCATTTAATGGTGCTTTCAGGTGCTGTCTCTTTGGGAGTATGTCTGTGTTCCTTTCAGAACGAAAACAAAGCACTCGGAGCTGGGCTCCCGCAAATGGCGCTGCAGAATCTGCTTCCTAGGCTTTCTATCTCCACTTTTTGATAAATTAAATCGCAGAAGGTTTTTACTTTTGTATTTTGTTTGAGAAGTTTTAATTTCCAGCAGAGTTCAGAAGCAGCTCATGCAAAAACTTTGTCAGGCGTTTTTTTCTACCCGTCTACACAAAATGATAATTCTGTGGGAAAAAAAAAAGTTAAATGCTGAAAGCTACCAATGTTTCCAGAATAAGTGAGAAACAAGGCTCTGCTGGCATTACTGCCCTCGTGGTTAAGCCTTGTGGTCAGAAAATGGCAAGTTGAAGTTTTCTCTTTTCAGCTGGCTCACGCTAGTCAGGGCCTCGGAGCAGCGGCTCCTGCTCTGATCGGCTCCTGCTGCAACGCAGCAGCATCCCCTGGTCCTCGCTGCGTCCCCTGGTCCTTGCTGCGTCCCCTCATCCTGATGCATCCCCTAGTCCTCGCTGTGTCCCCTTGTCCTGCAGCATCCCCTCATCCTTGCTGCATCCCCTGGTCCTGCAGCATCCCCTGGTCCTGCAGCATCCCCTCATCCTGCAGCATCCCCTGGGCTGGCTGCAGCTCCGGCTCCCCAGTGCTGCCGGACACCCTGTGGGTTGCCGGGGCGAGATCCCTGTGATACCAACCAGAGTATCTCCTGATTTCCGATACTTTGGTTTTGTCTTACTAGAAGTCCGTGGTGTATTTCAGTATGACTGGGGAACAGTCAAAAGCATTTTTTTCCTTTTTAACTTCTTTCATTAGTATTTCGGAAACGAGTAAAGCTGGAAAGGCTGTGCTGCCCTCTGCAGAAAGAATCCGTGCAGGCGAAAAGAAATGAGAGTCATGTTCTGGAAATCTGCAATTCTGAATGTAATTTAGGATGTAATAGAGCATTTTCTTTTATTTTTAGCGAGGAAGGCTGAAAACTGCACTGAACTCCTGTGAACTCCACTGTGATTTAGATCATGTGCTTTGCTTTTTAGGCATAACATCGAATGTCTCACCGTGGAGTCTGCAAATGATATTCTGGTCCCCTCTTTTGATGGAAGAAGGAAGCACTGTGTTTTCCAAGGTGACCTCTTATTGTTCAGCTGTGCCGGCTCCCACCCAACCCACAGAAGAATCTGCCCCTGCAGAGACTATATCAAGGGGCAGGTAGCGCTTTGTAAAGACTGCCTATAGCAGCAGCAGAGCTGCTTTCGAGATGAGGACAAAATGTAAGTAGTCTGGAGAGGAGCTACTTATTACTTCCTGCACTTTTGTCCAGGTTTTTCGCTGCAGGCAGAGCTATCATTGCTGGGCAGAATTATCTACTAAGAGAGGAGGGATTCATAACAGACAGCTAACTGATCTTTTTTTCCTATAAGAACATTTGCAGTGTAACTCCTCCGATTCCTTCATCTGTTTGCGAAGAGAAAGGAGTCTCACGTTCTACAGTGATTTGAAGATGACGGCACAGAATAGTTTGTAGAAAATTCCCAGACTCATCAAACTTCTTTTTTTCTGTTGTTTGGGTGAAGTCTTTTCTATTTTTTTAATGAGTTAGGACATCCCCCATCATGGTTAGCTAAAGGATCTCAACTTCATTCCAGTAGAAAACTGAAAAAAGCGTGCTTGAGGGAGGGGGTGCAGAGGAGGGAGGACTAACATTTTATTCTAGGTGCACTGTTTTGGGTACTGCTTTAGCTTGAATGGCTGTAAAGTGGTTTAATTCACAAGAACTTGGAATCACAAGATAGCTCTGTACCCTGTTATTGGGTGATCTGGGCCCAGTTCTTTTTTTTGGGTTTTTTTTTTCAATCTTTGTCTACAAGAAGGCATTGTCTGCGTCACAGCTGCTGCATCCCAGCAGCCTGAACAGAGAGCATCATGACTGAGCAAATCGGCAGTTGCCAGCGTGTGACACGTCATCTCGGTGACTCGACAACTGACTGGGGTTGTGGCGTTCTTCAGTGTGGAAAAGCTACAAAAACATACTGCCATTTTCAGAATGGACTTGTCACAGTTTACTGGTCGCATTTAGAGAGTAATCCTTGGAATTTGCCCATGCTTCTGTTGTAGTCTGTCTACTAGAAATACTGTGTGAAGCAAAAAGTATTCAGCATCATCGGAGCAATATTATCGTTAGAGCCTCAGTTTGCTACGGCTTCCAGTAGTTAAAGTGTTGCTGAATGACATAGAAAGGTTAAACTAAGCTAACTATAATTATTGTATGGTAGAACTGTAAAATGTCTTCATAACTAGCTAGGTTTTTAAAGAGAAATTTTTTCTGAAGAACAAGTAAGAGGAGACAAACAACTGCTAAGAAAAGCATTGATCAATCTCGTGGGTTCTGATTGTTTTTCTGTTTTGGGGGGGTTGGTTGTTTGGATTTTTGGTGTTTTTTTTAGCAGGCACGCCAGTTAGGAGTTTAGACAAAAACAATTCCAGAGTTTGGAATTCAAGTCAAACTTTGGGGTTTTTTTTAGAGCAGCAAGTTGCATCTTTTAAACCGCCTTCTTTTTATAGAGATCATTTTTGTTATTTTCAGCAGAAGGGGGCATGCTTGACAGCACCGCTTGTAGTCAGCAAATGATACGCTGAGAGGAGCGAGAAACAAACCTGCGGGGTATCTTGCAAGCGGTCACAGTCTGCAGGTTTACAATTGGGCGTGCTCTGATCATACTGGGAAAAAAAACTAAAATCAACATGGAGGGTTTTTTCCATGAAAATTAACATTGCCAGGTAATGGTGAAAAGTGTAGATATTTTAAATTTTCCTTTCTTGGCTATATCTGGTTGGTTTGGATTTCTGTTGCAACCGGCATTCAGGATCTGTGTGTGAGTATCGCTGTATCTCTTGACCTACCAAAGACCAAGCAAGGGAAATGCTATTTAATCTTGGATCACTTCTCAAGACAGGAGAACAGAAGGGTACACATTTAAAGTTTCAATTTAAAAGCAATGATTTAGCTTTTTCAAGTGTTTTGTTTCCTGCCTCAGCACTCCTGATGTGTTATCCTGTAACGCTCCGTAACATTGCTGTGGGCTACACGGGAACTTCATCCCGAGATATTGTTGAGTTCCCAACAAAGGATAAGCGGGAGCTGCCGAACAGCGCGGTCAGCAGTAACTGGGGTGTCGTGATGATAAAATCGGCTGCATTTAGAGTCATTTTCCAGAAACAGAACAGCTGGGTTCTCAAGGGGGAGGCAACCTTTTTGTATGAAAAGAAAACAAACACAAACCAGTATGAAAATCCTTGGTGTTGCCGTAGCTCGGCATTTGCTTCACTCAGCACAAAAGTAGTTTGCAATAGTTTTAATTCGCTGGAAAAGATGGGGGGAGGAGGGTTGGAAGTGGGTCTGAGCAGGCTCAACAATTCATTTTGTATTTAGATAAAATATTCCCCGCATATTTGTGCGACTGGAAAATCCTGTGTCGTAAAATACATACACTAATACCTGGTGCTGAAAGTAAAGGCAACAGCAGACTTTGCCTTTGCCTGTTCAGCCTGAGGTTCTTCAGGCAGGAAATGAGTTTGGGACGAGATATCACAGAATTAGGTCAGAAACAAAGATTTGTATCTGTGCACTTAAAGAATGCGAACCACGTAGGTTTTGCTGTAGTATAATTCTTCGCTGTAAATACATATTTGCTTGTTTCCCCCTCACTGTAGGGTCCACATGCCATCCTGCATTTTTTTTCACCTCTAAACCTGTAAAGATGGGAGGGTTTGGGTATTTGTTACGATAAGATTTCCTGGTCCAGCGCTTTGCTGAATGCTCAGTTGGCCTTTACCGTAGCAGGGAGAGGCTGTTCTGAGCTGGGTTCTTCGGCGCCGTAGCACTCTTTCCTTCTGGCCTGCTGAAGTGAATTACTGCACCATGGCCAAAACCAAACAGCAAACCCCGACTCCGCTTGCGTTTCAGCCAGGGACGCCAACATCCAAATTGGCTTCAGGATCGGTTGGGACTGATCCTATTTCCACTGAAATCTAGAGAGAAGACTCGTTAATCTGAAAAGAATCGAGACCTATAATTTGATAGGCCTCTAGTATTAATTTTAAACTCTCTGTTCAGAAGAAATACTACTTTTATGAAATAGAGCCTCAGTCTAAATTTCTATAAAAGGAGACTGTCGTAAGAGAGCTGTAAGTGCATAAACTCCGTAAACGTCACTCGCCCGACCTGCTCCCGCACTCCCCCGTCACAGCCAGGGCTTGTCCCTCCTCTCAGAAACCAGAGAATCCTCCCGCACCTGCAGCGCTCGGGCAAATCCACGCGGGGCTGTTTCACAGTTTGAGTTACTTACTAAAACATATCATGGATATCCACGTTTCGGGACAGAGAGCAGCCTTCTGCCGAAGTCCCGTACCTGTTTTCCTCCCTAATTAAAGACGAGAGGTGGGGTCCAATTCCTGTGCTTCAGCGAGGCTGTCGGAGAAGGGACTGTGCTGCTCCTTCACCCGGACAGTGCAGCTTGCGGCTTCCTTCCCTCGGGAATCAGGTTTTTGCATGACTTGCATTTGAATATATTGATCAGCGATTGACGGGCAAAACGATGTCAACAAAAGTTGCATATAAAACCATTTTACGAGCTTTCAAACATATCTCTCATATCAAGACATTCTTTGGTTTAAAGTTTTGTATTTTTGTATGTGACCTAGTTTTTTTCAAAAATCTTGTTCCTATGAGATTAGAAAACTTGAGAGAAGCATTTACATATTTATTAAAATTAACATAAAAGGCTTGCCTTTGAAAGGTAAAGTTGGTAAATACACACTGTTTAAAAATGCCAATAAGAACCTCATTTATTTCATATATGCAAGTTGATTTGCACATGTATAAATAGAGTTGCTTTTTGCATTTTTTGCTTAGTTTCTATGTTTCTTTTTGTAATTTATAGTTGCAGCTGTGTGTTTGCTTGTTTATATCGGATTATGTTTCTCCTACAAATATTTAATGATTTATGTGCCTTTTTTTACTTTCTTTGGGGTTTGGATGGGTGTTTGGAATACGGGCACTGTCTGAACAAGTATAATGGAACACTAATTACAGGTAAAAATGGCGCTTGATGACCCTACAGCTTAGCGGTGTGAATTTTGAATGGTTTTAAGTCGTGGAGAAATCTGTTCTGAACTCTAAGATAAGGGTTAGTAAGATAAAAGATACTAGAACTTTAATAATTCTTGAAAAACGTTGCTACCCTTCAGTGAATATCTGTAAATTGCCACGAGAGCTCCCGCATGGTGGGACGTCTGTTTGATGACCAGAGAGCAAACTAAAGCCGTTAATTCCCCAAGGAAAACCTCTAGAGACAGCCGTAGCTGATTTTTGACCAGCAGGAAAATTGAAGACCCACATTAAAGTCTGGGAGGTGTTGGGTTTTTGCATAAAGCCCTGCATACTTGGAAATGCAGGGAGGGATTCCTGGCGCTGCCAGGAGAATACGGTCCTTTTACGATACCTAAATCGACAGCTCTCAGTGGGGAGGGAACTCTGGATATTCACCTGCAAGCTTCTGTGGGTATCGGGCACCAACGGGGTTGTCAGCCGATGTCTCCTCACCTAATCATCTTCTACCAACCCCTTTAAAATCCTAGTCAGTCCTTGACTTTATCCTTGACACAAAAGTCGTGCCCTCCCCTCGCAAAAATGAGCGGCCCGTCTCGATTCCAAAGGTGATTTACGAGTTTGCAGCACTTTCCATGTAAACAAAACCCAAATTGCTTTCTCAGGTGTGTATTTTGTTCCTAGTGCATTTCAGGACCACATTTTGCTAGTAAAATAAATTCAAGGGGACAGATCGGGCTGGATACGATCTCATCCAAGTCTAATTAACATCATGACTCCCACTGGCTTCAGCGGTAGCAGAACTCCTCCGTTCATTTTTCTTCACGTTAAAAAAGCAGCTCTCCCTTTTTAATAATTACAAAGCGCTGTATCCGACAAGATAAAGACCAAACACTGGAGGTTATATTGTACACACAGCAGCAGCCGGCTTCGCTCGCTGTGGCAGCGTAGATGTTCTCTAAGTTGGTGTTACTTCTTATTAAAATATCAGTTGAAAACTTGGTTAAATAGCTGTTCGGTCTCCAGTTTGGCGCGGGAGGGGTTGGGGTGTTTGTTTTGTTGTTTGGTGTCTTTTTTTAGGAGGTTTTAGTTCCCAGTGTTCAGTTTCGCAGTCTTTTTCCCAGGGGTGCTAACGTTTTGGCGTGGCTGTTTCTTGGGGGCGTTTGCCCTCCAGTTGCTTCGCCTTCAACTTCTGACTTGCCTTCTCTTTCCATTTCCAGTTCTCCTGCGGTCCCATGGGTTTAGGGAGGGCTGTGAAGGGGAAGAGAGTAACGGGCTGGCAGGTGTGTGCTTTCCTTCAGGCTGAAAAAGGCCGGGGACGGGCATGGTTTCATGGAGATCTGCTTCAATAATCTTGCTGCAAACATAACATCAAAACATACTGTCTTATGGGCAGTGGCTTCAATCTCGTCTTCATATTTTTCAATAGTTCTATAGGGTTTTTTTTAAATTAGTTTGTCATTTCCAAATATTATATTTAAATGGAATGTGTAAACAGCAAACTCCGTGTATCAAGTGTGAAATGTTTACTGTAGGAATGTGTTGAAAATAGCAGAGACGGGACCCCAGAATGCCTCAGGCGAGGCTCGTCCGTGTTCTTTCTTACAGGGAAAACCAAGAAAGTTCAGCCCTTGCCGGTGTGTCTTGCTTTTGTAGGTGTAATCCGTCACATACCCACAGAATTAGGAACATGCAGTAGTATGTTTTCATTTGGCAGAGCTCCCGACAGCACCAGGCCACCTGCTTGTTAAATGGGTAAACAAAGTCGGGTCCTAGAGATCTGGTGAAATGAGTGATAACTCCGCCCCACCGACTGCTTTGTAAAAATTCGGTTGTAACCAAGTGATTGATGCCCTTCTCTGCTGGGGAAGGTGAGAGCAGGTGCCGTCTAACCAAGGTGGGAACAGAATTTGTCACCGTGCCCCAGGGCTCGCAGACGGGCCGCCTTGTGGCCTCGCTGTCCTCATGTTGCCAGCGGCGACAACACGCGGCTGCTGCCCCGCACAGGGCAACGTGCCCGCGTCGCGCTCTCGAACACTCGCCCTTGGTCACTGCTGCTGCGCTCGTGGCCCGCCACAGGGCAGGGGCTCAGTCCTCCAGGAGCCAGCAAAATCCTTGGTTTTAAGGAGAGCGTGTAAATACCGCATCCACTGGAGCCATCCAGGCACTTGGCAAAGGCGTCCTGGCTCGCGTTCCCCAGCTGCAAAGCGGTTTCAAGTATCGGATAGGTCCACCATCAGTCAAGTCTAAAATGCTGTCTGAAGGCAGTTAATTTCAATAGGGTTATCCCCAGAACTAATTTGTTGCCTTCGTTAACAGGTCTGCTGCAGTACAGCGACAGGGAAAACCATGTTTAAGAAGTCGTGGGTTTATTTGGTTTTCGCAAAGGAACGCGGCGGAGGAGGAGGAGATGGCAGTTTTTACCAGAGGAAAAAAAAAAAAGAGTAAATGTTATGAGAACAGTTACCCTGAAGATTCTGAGAGAGCTGAAGGAAAACAGAAGGGAGTATTTAGGAAGGTATTTTGAGCTTGGAGAAGTGGTTCTCCTTGAGCTCTGAGGCTCGGGGCCGGCCCCCAGAGGCGGCGGGGGGCAGCTCTTTGCCGTCTGGGTGAACCCTTCCCTGGAGGAGCCTCTCGCTCCACGGGCCGAGGGGGCAGAGTCTGAACAACCCCTGTAGCACCCTAAATTCAAAGCAAACCTCCCGGAATCTGCAAAAAGGAAAGCCTGCTGCTTTTTGCAGATAATAAGTTGGAGTCGGTGAGAGCTTTTGTGTGTACGTAAGAACTTCAGGGTCAGGCTCTGTGGGAGTTGATCCTTTGGTTGATCCTTTGGTTTACTGAAATGGTCGTGTTCCACTATATTACGTTCAAGCAGTTTGATTCAGAAAGAACACAACACAGTGGTGCAGATACTGTCAAGTTACTGGGGTTCAATAGGATGGGATTTTTTTAATTTTAATTTTTTTTTTTTTTTAGAAAAGTAAATGTCTGTACTTTAATGACATAGAAAAATGCTTTGTTTTCACTGTTGTAGAAGAAAACTAGGGAGAACTTTATTTTTCAATAAACCTTTTTCTTGTGTGATTTGGATTATTAATTGTTTTGTGCTTAAACGGGAAGTCTGTGAGCTGCCGTTTATCCAAAACTGCGCTTGTGTGGTTTATCCTGGCGATTCCGCAGCTGGGCCCTTCTGTTGCCTTCCTGCCGAGGGGAGCGCAGACAGTCCCATCCACCCTCCGCTGGCCGTAGGAGCAGCAGGCAAGTACTTACCTCTCTGCATTGTTCTGTTTTAAATCCAAGTTGGGTAATGGATAAAATCGAGGTTCGTTCTAGGAGGGCAGTTTGCCAGCACAGCAGTTAGGAATTCTCGGTTTCCCAGAAATTTCCAGCATGTATTTATCAAAAGAGACGTACAGTAGAAATGTCCACAGAGTGACACTTCTGCGGAACTGCCCCTTTGTTTCCGTTGCAGCCGTTCTGCCGAAGGGCCCTGTCTGCCCACCTGGTTTTCCCTGAGCCCAGCCGAGAGCCGGGGAAGGCTCCTCCGTTCTCAGCTTCTGCTGGAACGTTGCGAGGTTTTGGTGGCGGTGGCCAAGAGCAATAGAACGACCAATGCCGCAGCAGTAAAATGAACAGTAAAAAAACCCCAACCAACAAACCAAAAAAACCCCAAAGACCAGCTCTTTTTAATCTGTTCTGAGAATGTGCATTTTTAATGTAGCTGGTACGTACTTTTAAAAGCAACTCCTCACTTTCTGACAATACCTTTTTCCAAGGGTTTATGTTGGGGTGGGTTTTTTTACGTGCGGTCACACAGAACCGAGTAATGTAAAATCCGAATAGTACAGAAGTCAGGGACTATGGACGTGGGATCCTTTTTATTTTCCCTGTCCCAACTAAGGACACACCGCGTGGATGAGCAATAGCACGTCAAGCCCAAGGGGAAGTGAAATGCCTGCGGGGTGGGAGAGGGCTCGTGGCTTGGGCTTGGACATTCACTAGCCAGAACTGGGGAGTTCAGTGCGTCGTGGCTACAGAGGATGGTTTTGTGCTGCCCAGTGCTGGTGGTGCCTCTGCAAGAGCCTTTTAGTACTGTTCCCGTGAGGTGAAGTACGCGAATATCCTTCACGTTGCCCCTTTTTATGGGTATTCCCTTGGCATACTTTACCTCGGATTAAAATGGGAGAAAATTGTGTTGGTTCCGTGTTGCTAGTCAACATGCCACAATTCCCCAATGTTTCCTAACATCTAAATGAATTAGCGGAGAACACTGCTCCTTCAGTCCCTTGTTCTGGTTATTTTTGGAAATGTTTTCCTTCCTGTTTCATTCCCCTAATTATTGTTCAGCTTTGACATTAGAAGGAGACATCTGTAAAATGGTGAGCAGCAAGAGTCGGATGTGGGCTGTGTTGCAGTCACATAATGGAAAAAAAATGTATGAAAATTGGAACTTGGAATAAAAAAAAATACACACGCCATGCAGCTGTATTGGAAAGATCGTTGGGGGAGCAAATACTTCAGCTCTCACACACTTAGACTGGGCTCAGACTCCAGCTGGTAGAGGAGAAGCCACAGATGGAAACATTTTGCAGGGACTTTGTGCTGCTCTCAAAAGCCTCACCTCGCACTGCCGCGTCCTCTCCGGCGCGCGAGAGAGGGAGCAGCCCCCTTTATCGCCTTACAGCGGCCCGTGGTTACGGCTGTGCTTGGCCGGTCTTGCGCATTTTATTATTTTACTGATTACAGAGACTGCATTTAACTAAAATCATAGTAGTAAAGCATTGTTGACAAAAAAAACGAATGTAGTTTGCACCGCAGAGGCCCCAGGCGGTAAGTCTCACTGCAGGACCTGCCTTGTCCCGTGTCCCCTCGGCTGGGCTGGCCGCAGGACCGGGGCGCGCTGGCTGCCCAAAGGCAGGTTTGGGGGGAGGGACACTTCCAAGTGCTGGACGGAATGCTCAAACAGTAACTCCGCCTCTCAGGAAAAGGTACGGAGGTGTGAGCCCTTGGTGATTCGGAGGAACCAGCTGTTGCTGGCAGTGGAAGGAAGGGGTACAGCGGATCTCTGAGGTGAAAGCCACTCAATTACTACACACCCCTCTTGGCTTTACTTCCCCCCGCGCCACGGCCGGAGGAACGGCTGGGATCTGCCCGAGCCGCCCTGCAGGCCTGGGCTCTGCCTGGGGCTCAGCCCGGGGGAAAGGCCGGTGCTGTCACTTGGCCATTTGGAACAGATGTCGCCCTGACTCCGCTCCTTGCCCTGGGGTGACGGGACCATCCTGCAAGGATCGCTAAGAGGCGAGTTCAGAAGAACACGGGGGCTGGTGCCAACAGCGTGAGCTGACAAAAGGTGTGTTTCCTAGTTACCTGCCAGCCCGGGCTTTGGATAAATGCACTTTAAGCCCCCCGGCATCCAGGCGTTCTTGTGGGTGCCCATGTCAGTCCCTGCTGGAGCTGGACGCTGGCATTCTCCTGACCTGCTCCCACACGCTCCCAGTGAGCAGACCAGAGGCGGCCAGAGGAGCAGCAGAGCGGGCAACTCATCACATCAAACAGGTACGAACTGAAGAAGCGTTTAGTGCTGCCTCAAATACCGCTCCTGTGGCTGAAAGGCAACCATCCGCTCCCGAACGTGGGAGGACCAGGAGGGGGAAATATCCCTGGGCTGGCTGCTGTTCGACTTCATGTGAGCTCCGATTGCCTAACGCGGCCCCACGCGCCAGGCCACAGGAATGTGTTTGTGTGCGCTCCTCCTGCCTGGTTCCTGCTCCTCCGCGAACTCAGGCACTGCTCCCTCCTGTGCTTTGTCACAGCACCACTTGGGCGCAGCGCCCCCAGCGCAGCCCAGCAGAGACCCAGGTGCTTCAAGCGCAGGCAAAGGCTTCCCTACCTGCAGGCTCCGGCTGCGACATCCACACAAGTCCATGCTCCCCAGGGGTAAGCGCTGGGCAAGTAGCGTCAGCAGTTCCTTATCTCCGCGCCGCGGAGGCAGGTGGCTGCTATCGGGGCCTGTTTAATACTCCAGCCTCACAGACTTCAAAAGAAAATGGGTAGTAAAGGTATTTCTTGAGTATACATTTGACTGTTTAGGAAAAATGCATTGCCATTGTGTATTATTGCGGCTTAATACTTATCTAGTGACTGAGCAGCTCCATGAGCTGGCCCGTAACAACAAAAAAAACCCAACACCATAAATATCTACATTTTTTCCCAGGCGGCTGGGACTGCAGAGCCGCAACGGCTGTTATTAGCGGTGAGCAGCACTGTGGTGCGGTCCCAGATGCAGGTGTGCCCCGAGATGAACGTGAGCACATCCGAGAAGCATCTTGTCTGGGGTCTTCACTTCAGATCCATCTCTGGAGCACCACTGACAGCAAGGAGCTTCTTTTGAGGCTCCATTTTCCCATCAGGTTGGATGAAGCTTATTTATGGCTTACCTAATATTCCTGGAAGTGAAATGGATCTACATCAGCAAATTTTTTGATGACGATCTGGGTTCAAAGAATCTAGCTTTTAGGTGTAAGTGGACCATTACCATTTTCCAGTATTAAAAATACACCTCATGCCTACCTGGGGCACGTGGGGGCACGGCTTGGGATTCAAGACTGCAGCTGTGTAATCCTTACCGTAAGAGTTCTTGATAGCTTCCTTCTCTGCTGAACAATATGGCCAAATTCAAAGCCCCTGCCCAGATCCGTAGTCACTTTCAGGGATTAATTTGCAATTCTGAGTTTGGCCAGACTTTAATAAGTGTCAGTTTGCAGGCTCTGTACTGGCCAGTGCAGTTCCTTGTGGGAAGGCTGCAGCTCCTGCCCTGCGTCCCGTGCACACCAACGAGGACTTGGCAGCGCTGACAAGCTTCTGCAGCCTGTGATCACCAAGCAAAATATTATGTTGGCCAGTGCCAAATTTCGGGTGATTAGTCCAAGTGCTTTTGAGCTATTTCAGCTTTTGAAAAGTCCACCTTCGCTGGAAGCACACTTATTATCGCATAGTTAGAAAAATCAACTGGCACAGACATTTCATAAAGAAAACTAATACAGAACCGGTTACCTTTGAGGGTGGCTGGCTAGAGCAGAGCGTCTCCGTAAATGGGATGAGCAGTTATTTTCTATTGTCATGTACCATACAAAGGCTCCCTGGTGCTCGCTGGCTTTAGCAGCAGGTACTTGCTTTCATTTCTGAGTATCATTATCTCCTGGTCTTTTTCCTTTTAAGTATCGCAAGTATTTCAGTTATTTTCTCATATTTACCCGCTAATACCAGAAATACTTTGAAGCTACCTGTGGTAACCCAAAATTTTCTGCCATTGGTTTAAATTAATCTGATCAGAAAAAGGATGATGAACTTGTTTAACCACATCTCCTTTTCAAAGGCTTTGCAGGTGGAGGCTGTACTTAGCAACATCCCCTGAGAGCATTCCGGAGTTGCAGGAAGAAGCACGAAACTTCATTCACCGAGTGTTCAGCTTCGCTTCGCGCATGACCACACCTGCCTAGTCCTGTGCTCCTATTCGCACTCAGTGTTTTATTTCATGTTTGAGCTGGGGGTTGGTTGGAATGTCCTACGTCCTCTCAAAGCTCTAGATCTTCTGTGCTGCAGAGGTCCCAGCAGGAGCAAAGCACCTTGCCCCGGCCAGGCGGCACAGCTTCTCGCGGCACAGCTTCTCACGGCCCTTCAGAAGCAGCTGGCGCTGGCCTCTGCTGCAAACAGGTTGCTGGAGCGCACGGCCCTGCGGAGCAGCACTTTCAATAGTTCTCCAGTGTCATTCTCACAACTAGCAATGAGACTGGAGAAGTAATAAAGTCCCCGAAGAGGCAGAAGAGGGTAAACAGTACTAATAAAACTAATAAAACCACGCCATGTCTCATATAGCTACATTCAGGCTCTGGTCCTAGGATTCCCAGGCTGAAATGCTTGACAGAAGCTAGTTAATCGGGGGGAAATAGCTGTTCCACAGTGAGAGAAGCGGCACAACGGGGAAATACCAGGACTAAGCAAAAGGATAACCAATTAGGAACTTGTGTAGGAAGAAAGGGTCTTGGGGTGGTATTTGATACTTAAAGATCCACCTGTGATGAGCACAGTGACGACTCCTATACCTTCTGGAGTCCTCGCTGAATGCATTTATGAAGTAGCACTTTGTAAGCATTGCACTTACTTGCCTGAGTGACACGCTGATCTCTGGCATCATCCTATGACAGCAAGGCACAAGCAGCATCACCACCAATAGCAACAATATTATAAAGTTTGCATACAAGTATTTATAGACACTTAATTGACCCAAAATATGTGCAAAGAAACTATAGCAGCAGAAAAAAAAATTCATTTTGCCGTAAATAATTTTCTGGTTCAAGCAGGACTGAGCGTCATCTGTATCGTGCAGCTCATTTAGGCACTGGCAGGTCAGTGAAACCTTTGGGTGGTCTGGAGTTGGCCTTTACTAAAGGTTCTTAAGGATCTGGCTTGCTAAGTGCCGTATGATGGGAAATACAGTTTTAGCATCACAAGGCACCAGTAAAAAAAAAAATCATCAGTCTAATTGTACATCTACTCCAGTTTATGTAGTCTGTTGTCATGTAGACATGGGCATTGCTGGCTACTGGGCTACTTACTGTGGTCCTGTTTCAAACTCTAAGGTGGACTGTCTATTTTTTATCCAGCTGTGATAAACAGAAGCAACAATTCTGGTTCTGTTGTGAAAACCCACCTGGAATATATAAAATCAAGGGAAATAGATATAGCCAGAGAATCCAGTTTAATAGGCTGCTATACAGGAAGACTTTGTTCTATGATACATTCTGGAAATAAGTTTTCAAATGTTACTTACAGATACTGTATAAAATAGATACCAGTTTTATTGATCATACATCAAGATTCTTTGATAATTTAACCTGCTATTAAGTAATATATAAGATGTGTGATGGAAGGTGAGCAACACGCTACAGGACAATCTAAATCTAATAAATAGATCTGTACCTCACCACCAGCTTGAGCCACTGCTGTGCCATCGTCAGACTACAGAGCAACCACGAAGTCACACACGCTGGTACATCTGCGCAAAGTACAACTGAAGCTGAAAATCCCATTCCCCAAGCAGCTCCTCTTCCTCGCAAGACTTTTTGGCTTTGGTCTGTACAGTAATACTCTGTGTGCTTGTTTGGTCCATGCAAAGCTACGAACAGTGTCTCGTTAAAAAAAATAGAATTTAAATTGAAGAGGTATAGTTTCTGTTAATTTAGGATAAACCGAAGTATCTCTCTGATCACAGAAAGATTTGTACCCGCTCTTTCTGTGCGTCTATTTGAATGGGAGGGGAGGAAGTAGCTACTTAAGTGTTTTAAGCAACACAGCTCTTGGTGTCCAGACTCTACATAGGATACTCTGTTAGCCGAAGAGATGAGCAAGGATTGTACTCCTGGTACAGCATGTGTTTGGGAAAATACAGGCCAGGGAGGAAAAAACCAAGATCTGAAACTGGCACTTCTTTACCCACAGGCTTATCACACCATTAAGAACACTTTCACTCTGGAATATACAACATGGCAGCTGGGTTACAACTGCAAACCGCATGTTTTCTATTGTCACAGGAATCAATAGCATACTTGAAAAAAAAAATGCTGCTGTTTCGCTGAATCGCAAGCAGTGTGCACATATGCCAGTTTTACAGAGAGATTTCCCATTAAAACAAACTTCAACAAAAACAGACCACGGGAAACAAACTGCATATTTAGTAAAATACCATTGGCACCACTTGCCAAAATGTACGATGCTGTAGTTTTACAGTCCTTAGGGAGGAAAAGGTGTGATCTTCACTCAAACATTTCGTAGTGGCGCGTTTGCCTCACGCGGGGTACCATATCGATAAGCAACCTGCAGAGGAAAGCACAAGAGTGTCGATGCAGAGCTACAGGAAAGCCCTGGAACTGGGCTGTGCTCTTTACTTCTAAATATTCATTTATTTTATGAATTAAAAAGAACTCAGCTGTTGTAACAGCCTCATCGAGCTTTCTCCCGATCAGAAGGAATTCTGCCCCACAATTAATTCTGCCCAAAAAGGGGGGTAAAACACACTGTGTGGAGGGAAACTCTCCTTCAGGAAGCCTGGCTGCAGGGCTGCCTTGAGAAATTCAAACGCACAGCAGCACTCGCTTTTGGCTGGAGAAGCCATGGAGGGATTAGGAAAGGGAGTGTTGTAGCAACCTGTTTCACAGCAGGCTGCTGCAAGATGTAGAGGAGAATTGCAGTAGTTTCACAAACTATAAAATCGGGTAGTTGCCAAAATAGAGTTTGGTTTTATCCTTCATTCTGTCTCGGTGACACAACGGCTGAGCGCGCTGTCAAGCAGAGTGATGGCATGTATGTAGCATGAGCTTCAGCGGTGGTACAAAATGCTTCTGATGCTGTTTGGTATATTTAAATAAATACTTTTGTACGGATTTACCTCTACAGTTTTCCAGAACAGTGAGTTTTACAATGGAAATAGCTATTATAGTGATTTTTTCCAAGAATGGTATTCCCCATTAAAATGTTAATTTTCCAGGTTTAAAAAAACCCCCACACAGCTTCCAGATGACAGCTTACTGCAGCCTGGCCAAAGTCTGCTTCTCAACAGGCACAATTCCAATTAACTACGATGCTACATCTCCCCCCGTTCTCTTATGGCAGAAAGGGGGATAAAAGACAAAACCCTTAGATTCCATGCAGCCAAGGGAAATTGTGACAGCAATGAAGAGCATGGCAAAGTTTCATTGGATTTTATTCTATTTCTGGTGTTGTGAATCACGAAACCATCCTAAAATTCAATAGAAACAACATTTGAAACACGACTGGCTAACCTTCAGAAGTTGCTAGAGGGTAGGGCTAGGATGGAAATCGCTAGCAAGGTCATTCTTTAAACCTAAAGCCTTACCTTTAACCAAGACTTTCTTTGGAAAAAAAACAGTGCTTAGGAAAGTGCCATTCTATGATAAAAGCAATAGGGAGTGATTTTATCCAAGATTTGTGGGTATTTTTCAAATATTTCAAACCTGGTATTTCCAAATTCAGGTATACAAAAGTCTTCTAAAATTATTCCAAGTTCTTTGTAAGCCCTGGCTTCTTTCCAACTGATGTGAGACACAATCTTTTATCCCTTGCCACATGCTCTGCTTCAGCATTGGCAGCTAGTCTGCTACATTCCAGTGACTGATTTTACTGGAGTTATAAAAGCCTTTAGGAGCTATGGCTTATTACATTAAAGAGCCAACCCATCTGCTGTACATGCTGAAATACCTTGTAGCAGGAGATACTCACTTCACTCCATAGGCAAATATTGTAAGTCCAATTAAAACTCCTATACTGCCATCCAGATACCAGACAGAAGAGTTGTGTTTAAAAACTTCTGCACTAAGGAGGATGGAAAATCCCATTATTCCACCCACAAGAGAGTTGAAACCTAGAAAGGGAAAAAAAAAAAAATTAGAGGAAGAACCAAATCTCCAGGAATTTGCTTTAACCATCTCACCTGAGAAGAGGTAAGCTGTAGGGAGAGAAGGCGTTATTTTACCAGTGCTGCCAGTGAGGAGCAGAGACCCTTGGGAGAGGTTACACAGTGGCACCTATGTGCTCTTGCACTGCCCAGCACGCGGTTAGCCAGCACTTTGCCACTCTTCATTTCAACAGAGCAAACATTGAATATCTGGTGTTTGACCAGCATTTGATAACTCTGTCACTTGTCCTGGCTGACAAATAATTTACATGCATTTCCCTGTACTGTCCATCTTGATTTGGTCAGTCCCCATTTTCTCATTCTCTGTTTAGCTCCAAATCCCAATTCTAGCTGCTCTTTACTTCATAGGCTTTCACCTCTTGATGCTAATTTTCCAAGCAGCGATATTCCTTCAAAACACTGGACCGGCTCCGTGTTGACTCTGACAGTCAAGCACTTCTCTCTCGCAGCTTATCACCATGAATGAAGTCTCTCCGAGCTGCAGAACAGTGGCTGGCTGCAGCCCCGGGTACAACTGCTGTAGCCCTGCCAAAGAACCTCGTCATAATATTTGCTGCACGTGCGAAAAGCCCCAGTCAGAACTTCAGAGGACGCTTCATAAGGACCCAAAGGCTCTCACTTTCTCTGAAAAGGGGGACACGAGTCCAGTATACCCAAGGAGCTCATGAGAAGGAAAATGGTTTTGCACAGTAACGTTTCCAAGACATCCTCTTGAAGCTTTTTGCCCCATTCCATAGATTTACTTGCATGTATTTGCCCCTACAGCTTAGAGCTGCATATGCTGCTGAATGCATTAGGGAAGACATACAGGATACTCCTATAAGTATTTTCTGTTTATGCCTTAGATATATCACAGGGGCTTCCTATCAGTTTATTCACCATTTTTATGAACATCATTTTAGATTCCTCTTTGTTTTTCAATCTTCTTCTCTTTGTCACCAACACTGTCCCTTCAAAGTTCTCTCAGAGCTTTTGGAATAATTAATGCCATTTTTCCTTCAACTCTTGTTTGATTGGGATTTTTGGGGGGGCTTTTAAAGTCATTCCTCGAAGTCTTTTTTTTTCCCCCCTAAATTCCCTTTTTCTGTTTGTTTTTTCTCAATAATCCAAAAGACATTACTGTTTTCCTACAAAAAGAAAGTCACTGATAATGCATTCATTTGGTAGATACGCACACTGTTTAACCTAGGGAACAAATGAAAAATCGAACTTGAAACGTTCTGTATTGTTTGGTGAGTCAACTCTAATCAGCTGCTGCTTATAGTCCTTAGCCAGTTTTCTTCCAGTTCCCGTGACTGCCAACAACCACACGCATGACACATTCCTGAATGTCTCCTTTGATCCCGACCTCTTGCAGTCAGCCCTTACCTAAATCACATTAGTCTTTCTGAAAGATGTAGCTAAGAAGTGGCCTGTCCTCGGTATCCCTACAGCTGAAATACTTGTACAAACCATCGATACTGGGATGAAGATGCACCAGCTCCCCAGTGGTAGGTCCTTCAAAGCAAAGGAAACCCCAGCACGGAAAAGCACCTGTTACTTAGCAAGTCCGGGGTAGAACGGGCCATACAAAGGTTTCAGGCTTCCAGCCCTGCAAAGAAAAAGGAGTCGAGGGTTTTTTGGACTTTGGCAGTACATGCCACCATTGGTATCGCAGGTCTTGCATGTAAATGCCTGATTACTGGCTTAATTCTACCAGTTAAACCAATGTAGGTATCATTACTCTGTCAGCACTCTAGTCTAGATGAATCCTGATCCTTTCTTATTCCCAGGCAATATAACTTAATAGTGCGAATACGTGACAGTGAAATATATATATATTGTGTGTGCATATTTAAAGAAAATAAAGTATAAATGAATTAACTATTAATTTAAACCAGTGTTATGTCTCCTGCTCCATCTTAAGTCAGGACTTACAACCATGATATGCAAAAGGCAGTAACAATATATTTTCTTGCCATTATTGGCTGATGTTTCCAAAGGATCTAAAAGCTACTTCCCAAGGAAATTGTTTTCTCTTCCTGACTGTCTTTCCATCAAACCTTTCTTTGCTGGTGAGGCAGGAAGTGATGCAATTAATGGCTGCAGGTATTAACCCAGACACCACGTTCTGCGCATAAGGCCACCACAGGAAAAAACAGGTGGCAAAATCTGGGAAGGAAACGGGTATCTAAAACCTCAAGGAAAGCTGGCTGACATCACCCAACTGCCACATCTCTGCATTTGTCCTCTGAGATGTTACAAAATTCAAGATAGGAAATGGCTGGTTTTATTATCTAAAAGGTCATGAGCTTTTGCTATAAACAAATTGTCCAAATAACATTTTCCCTTATTAGGATTCACATGTTTAGGCTTTAAAGAGATACTGTTATCAAGCCCTACTCTAAAACAAAATTATTCTTTAAAAAAAATCAATAATAGACTTTGACGTGTATGAGAGAGAATTTGCTGTTTTGAAAATAAACCTATTTTTCAGTAAGAAAAATCTATGCTCTTGTTACTCAAAACAGTTTGTTGGTCTGCAGCCAGCGATCGCAGGAGGTAAATTAGCAGGAAACAGAAAACACTAAAAAAAGATATGCAAGGGAGTGCTAAATCTGTCTCAGCTGCTGAATCGCATTGTCTCCTCCTGATTGTTAATAAATCAAGTATATACGTAAATACATCTTGTGAAAGAAGATATTTAACCCCACACGGTAAGATCAGCCTCCTACATTTTCTAAAGTAGTTCCGAAGGAGAGAAAAGAAATAAAACCAGACTGAGGTAATTGTATACTTTGTTCCCTAATTTTTTTAATCAAAGAATGAGCAATCTCCAGCTCAGAAGCAATATAATTAGCACGAGGATGTAATTAAGGGAAGAGATTTCGGTATCATACAGGAGACCAATTCAGAGCTAGCCTTATCCAGGAATTTTTCAGCTAATATTTTGTCGGAAAAAACTGCTGTTTCAAAACAAGCCACTTTTTTTTAAAGGGAGGGTTAATAATTTAACCCACTTCTGAAACAGTGGACGTGTCCCGCATGCACTTTGACAGCGAAGGGAGACAGACTGGTCTGCACTTCCCAGGGTCCTTTCCAGAATCCTTTCTGCAGGTTGGAGAACTTTTTGTTTCAAAATGTCTAGGGTGGCAGAGTCCATAGCAAAGAATAAGATCACTGAAGAGCGTGGTCTGTTGGGAGAGACTCACAAACACAGGGAGGCAGCAGCATTGCTGTTTGGATTCCTTTTTTTGCTTATTTTGTATTTAAAATATAAATACTCAGGAAGTATTTATACAGTGGGATGATATAAAATATAAATACTCATGTGTTATCACCACAAAAATTTTGAGTATGTTTAAATTAAAATAAAGCAATTGTATGTATCCCTAGAGTAAGCTGGAAATTGAATTTCCTGAGAGTGAAATCTTCAGCGGAGTAAAATAATTTAGGTACCACAATCCATGAATCATTAACACCCTACCGTGTCTGTTTACAGAGTATTTCAAACTGTCCTGTGCTTGCAGATAAAAACGCATAGAAATTTGTAGGGCGCTGTGAAGTCTCCGCCATCAGTGGCCTCACTTGTTTGCAGAGTAGATCCCCGTGGCTTTCTGAGGGTTCACAAGCTCGAGCCCTGTCAGTAAGAGGCGTATCTGGACCTACTTTTAAAACAGGACTTTAAAGATCCGTTTAAAACCAGCAACAGTCAGGCGCTACCCACCCGAGCCAGCAGAGCAGCGGCAGTGAGGTCTTCTAAGGATATAGTGTATGAGATTCACCTTGTGCCAAACTGCGGCAGGGCAGGAGGAGTGTGGGGCAGGCAAAGGCTTTGTTTTACACATGTGATGCTCCACCAACTCTACTGAGTGGCAGGAACAGCACTACTGTGGCAAGTTAAGGCTACAGGGGGTACGTATGAATGATGGTTGTGATTCCTGCTCGAGGCAGGGAGGTGTTTTCTGCAACAGACTTGCTTCATTTATACTGTAGGGATGAAACCATTATGCGACAACCAAAGCTGTATAAACTGGTGTCATATCCCCCTCTGTAGTCTAACCTCTGACTAATACGCACTTAATTCATTATATGCTCTACCTCTAACTCTCTCTTATTGCGTACTATCCACACATTAACTGTTTGACTTCCGACAGACATACCCATTTCAGCTGAGAGGACAGTGGTACCACAGACTGTTCTGGGTTTGGGGTTTTTTCCATTTCCCAGTGGCTACCTTATTTCAGTGCTCTTTCACAGTTGCCTACATGTTGGGGTCACTCGTATCCTCTGTGTCTACAACATTCCCTGGAAGGGTCTATAAACGCAGCAGGATCAACTTCACACTCACCATCAGTTATCAGCGCTCTGCTTGTGAGGACCTTTCCCAGCATAAATTTGATTACTGCCAAGACAGTGCAAAGGATTCCACTTAAAACGGAGACGCTATACAGAAAATCATCCTGAAAGAAAAGGTATCAGACATTAGTATATCTCCTGGTCATGCCTCACATATTAAATGACAAATAGTACTAGTTATTGTGCAATATTCATGGCACTGAAGTACATAACCTGAGAAAAAGATTTCCCGAGTTAGGACTTTCACAAAAGCTGGTGTTTATTTTGCTTATACTGCTGTCTGTAATTGCTTTTGCAAACATAATTAATGACAGTTCCAGGCAACAGGTTTTGAACTGACCCAAACTCTTCAGAACCAGGAGGTTATACACCTGCAGGGCTGACTGCAGACAGCCTAGTCATCTAGTGTCTAATGCCATCAGTAACCCAGTTCCCACATGCAGGATAAAGGCTCTAGAGTAGAATCCAACTTACCAGAACTTTGGTGATTTTTGGTGCGAGAAATAACCATTTAATATTGATTCTGATCTGCACTTGCTTTGGTTTTGTTTGGTTTCCTTCTTCTAAGGTAAAATCTGGTCCAAACTACATCCATAAGAGTTTTGATACTGACGTGCAAAGTCAGGTTTGGCTCTTTCTTAGAAAAACACATTTTCATTTCACAGCTACAGAAATACCCACGTTCTTAATCTGAATGTGTAAGACGGGCTCCCTCAACAGAAGGCTGCGTGTCCATGTAGGGCAAATAAAAGGTCATCTGGAGGCACCGAACTCTTTGTGCTGACTATTTAGTGTTTTGGGGAGTGGGAGGAAACACTCCTGGGTGATGAAACACCAGCATTGCAATAAGGCGCCTAAAGGAGTCCCTCTGCCTTCTCCCCACTGAGGTACACCAGCCCACGGGCTATGCAGGAAAACCCAAGTGAGCTCTTAGCACGCTTGCCTGCCACAGAGCTTTGCAACAGATTAATTTATTACTCTTAATAGAAGCTTTATTCTAAGCTGCTGCAACATCAGTACAAACAAAGGAAAGAGCACGAATTATTTATTTATTTTATCTGCAGGTCTAAGTGGGCCAGTGCCACTGGGACCCTGCTACTGATTAAAACACTCCGGCAAAAATCCCCGTTGATAGTAAATGTTGTCATGCTAATTCATCATCAGCTCCCTCCATTTTCATTATTTTAGCAGCATTTCAAAACCCAAAGAAATCAAAAAATGGTTTTGAAAGCTGCTTAGGAAGATACTGGGAATTAGATTACTGGTATAATGTACTCACATCCCTAAATAAATCATTCAATATATTTTTATACAATTTTCTATGTCATATAATTTTCAAAGTCTACTTCACTCACTCTTAGTCATGCACTGAGGGAAAGAGAGTAAAACAGAAGCAGTGAGAACACAGAACTCGAGGACTGAGTAAAGTAGGATAAAAAGGATTTGGCAAATTATTCTAACAGAACAACTGGAGAATACCCAGGCAATTGTGGAGTGCTAGGGAAGGACAAAGGAAGGACTGGGAGTACTTTCTTGCTGTCAGCCTAGCAAGGAAAGCGTTGATAAGTGCTCAATGGAGGAATCGTCAGTTCAACACTGTGCTTCTCTCCCATCTCGCCTGCCAATGCTCAATGACTACATGAGATCTCTCAGTTCAGCATCAGACTCTCCAAAAACTTACTGATGGCTCCCCAGCATCCCTACCTCTTGTCTTCGTCTTCCTCCTCAGCAAAGCACCAGCTTCGTCACTAGCACAAAACTGAACGTTGCAGACCCAGTGAAGGTGGCAGCACAAATTACTCTGCTCTCCAAAGTTATGTTGCTGTCAGCCTAAGGCTGAAAAAATGCAATTTTCCTACACCTACGAAATTCCTGGGGAGGGACCTGCAAACAATTACAAATTCACAGAGTTTGGAAAAGAATCTGTGAATCCCAATACAAGAGATTTTGAAAATTACTGATACAGATGTTTAAGAGCCCAATTATTAATTCAGAATCTTGAAAATATTATGCTTTATACCCTGTGTTATAGTGCAAGGTTTCATCCTCTTCATGGCACATTATTTTGAGCTGGTTTGGTTTTTCCTCGTCCCAGCACATACCATAGATTTTTGGGGTGAATTCAGGGTTTTTTCCTGCATGTGTCACTGAACTCACGGTACATGGAAATGCATCTTGCCATTTGTTCTGGCTATACAATTGTGATCAAAATTAGTCTAACCACTTTACTGGAATCCAAGAATGACTTAAATGTGATACAGATTTCTCAATCAACTCATAGAGTGAATTAATGAAAAAGCTTTTATTAGAGGATTCAGGAACTAGAAGTTCTTCATAAGTTTGGTAGTTTTTTTCATTGAATCATGGGAGACAAGCTCATTTTGTTGCTAATACTAATCCAATAACCACTGCTGATGCAGAAGACCTGACAAATCAAAGCTCCTTTGTCATCACAGCGGACACAGAAAGGGAATAAACTAAAAAACCCTGCTCTTAACGCAAATGCCTCAAAATCTTCTTGCTTTAGACTGTGCCAGATTTTCAGAAGATGATATTCCTTCTTTTTTTTTTTTTTCCATTAAACCTTAAACCTAAATAATAGCTAAAAATCACTGCTCTCCAGTTGTGTGCAGGTTTTGGCAGCAGCCACGGGGAGGCGGCAGATACCTCAGTAACTGAGCACATCACACAAAGACAAAAGCGAAGAGAAAAAAAAAAAATCATCTTTTCAATTCACTTTCCTCAGTACCTTGCTAGGCTTTCTGGGTGTCCAGGCACCCAAGAGCTGGAAGAAGAAGAGCAAGGCTACTTGCTAGTAACAAGAAGGTTTTGCAGATGTGAGAGATCAGGCCAAAATACGTGGCAAAGCCCAGCAGCACGGACAGCCCCTGCGGCAGGTTGCCCGAGCAGGTGAGGAAACGGCTGAAACGGCTGGAAACGCTGCCTTCATCGGAAGCTGGGACAGGGGTAGGACAGCGGCTGGTTGCACTGGTACGTCATGGTCAGAACTGCCTGCTAAGAGGGATTCAACAGATGAGCAGAGGGAGGGTGGGCTGCTGCGGGCTCAGCACCTGGGATGAAGCCTTGCAGAGATCGCCGGCCGATGGGAGACACGCTGATCGGACACACACCAATGGGACATACGCCGATGGGAGACATCACTGACACGCGTGCTTTGCTGCAGTGCTATGGGCTCCGAAGAGTTAAACACATCCTACTGTGGCTGTGAAATGATTCCCATCAAACTAACTCCTCCTTTGGAGAAATGAAGAAAAGTGAAGCCGTAATGGAGATCTAAATTAATAAAATAAGCCTGGCCATCTGGCACCATCTCCCTCCGGATCTTCCCGCAGCCCTGCCCTCTCTGTACCCCTTGCCTTCCCATCTGACAGCCATTAAGAGCACGAAGCACATCTAGCCCGGCTCACTGTACACGTCCTTGGTGCTACTTTAATTAAAGCAGCAGCAAATTGTGACAGATGATAGAAATTTAAATTCTGATCATTTCCATATGATAAAGGCTTCTCAGCATGGTAAATAAAGCTCTTTCCTTTTCCATTTCTTTTCATCATATTCCCTCATTACTAGTACACTGTACATGAGGCCTTAATTAAAGGACACATATATCATATTAGATGGCTTCATGTATAAAACAGCACTGTACAGAAAGCGAGATGCCCGTCTTGGACTGCCACCTCATTACACAGCATTCTAATAGCTGCCACGTCCCTGTTTAAGAATTATTTTATGCAAGATTTTATGCTGTGGCAGTTTCCCAAACGACAGCTTTCCTAGGATACTCTTTTTTTTGTCCTAGGAAAGGAATAATAGAAGCCAGCAGGCAGCCTTCCTCCACCTTATCCAAAAGCACCGTCCTCACCAGTGCAGCCGAGAAGGAGGGTCTTCAAAACCGTGACAACAGTTCTGTCCCCGCTTTCAAGGAAAGCAAAAGCAGCAGTAATCTTATGGCTAAAGGAAAATTTGTTGATGATGATGTTGTGACTTTGATCTCTTTCTGAATCTATTGTAGATGTTAACACACAAAAAAAAAGCCACAGGGGATGCTTCAGTGCTTGGCTTATTAGGTGGCAATATTTTAACCTAGTTCCCAGCCGAGTAACTAAATTTCAGCTCCTAATCTTTCCCTAGAATGCATCTTGCTAATTCTGGCACAAAAATTTTGCCCTGATTTCATATATTATTTCTACCAGCTCTCCTCCTCCCCCTCTCCTTTAACTACAACCCTTTCACTTCCACTTCTGGGATGTAAAAATATTCTAATTTCACTTGCAGTGTACAGCGTTGAGTGAAAAGGTATTAATTGGCATGGGAGGAAGACGGCACGTTCACAGTGCCCTCCCACTGCTCAAAACACAAACAACATTATGATTAAAATTGAGATTTGATCCTCCTCTCTAGCCCTCCTTGGTAGCTCATTGCAATCACAAAACAAGCTGCTTCTCCTACCCCCACCAGCTGCAGATTTCTTTCCACTCTTCTGCCCTCTCCTTAGCTGCTTCCGTGAACCAGCCAAAGGCTGAACCACCTCCCCACTCCCACAGGAGCTGGGAATTACTGGTACCACCTTTTTCATGCCACTTTTCCCCTTGAACCTTCTCTTGCTAAGCTTCATTCATCTTGGCTGAACAGACAGGGATGTGTTTCTGGAATGCTACAGATGCTGTTGGCAGGAGCGATGTCATGGCTAGCCCAAAACGAGCTGTGTTTGTGTTGTTAAATATTAATTTTGCCCATCTCTCCAACTCACCATCTGTCTCACAGGTCCTAACAATGACCCTTCTTCAGTCCAGGTGACTGGTCACGGTCCTCCCCAGCGCCTGTTGGGTCCTGCTACGACCCTGCTTCTTATCCCCACCGCCTCCACATGCTTTCCACTGCCTCCCGCTCCTCCAGGTCCCTCAGCAGCTCTCACATCACCTGGGTGCAGTGGCTGTCAGATCACTAAAAGCCACTCTATGCAGCACGTCACTTAAAAAAGGACGGGTTTCCTTCCCCACTCTCCCCCTGAAGGATTCTGTTTATATAGATATTAGCAGAGATGTTTCTAATACAAACAGTTTTTTTTAAAAAGGAAAAATAGGTCCAAACCTCTGTCACACTTTCCCCCCAGTAAAAGACAGTTTATGTAATGAGTCTAGAGGGAGCTTCTGGGAAGGCAGAGGGTCCCTCTCACCAGCTAACTTCAAAAGGGACAGGAGTTTTAATTGCACTTCACTGTCAGAAAACAAACCAACAGCCCCGTGTCTGACTCGAGGAGGAGACAGCCTCTTCACATGGAGATATAAAGATCTATTATTAGTACCAAAAAAACATATCTTATGAATGTTTAAACTTGCATCCTTGGTGCTGAAGTGCTGTGACAGAGCATTTCCACTGCGCAGAGCACTTCTTCAAGAAAAAAAAGATAACAGAGTACACCGAATGCGGTGGTGGGGCATGGGGGCCGGGACCAAGGGGCTACAAACACCGGAGAGCTATTTTAGGGCTCCTCCAAGGGGTCTGCTTGAAACTCTGAGATCACTCATGCTTCAGATGGTCCCAGAATTCATCTATGATTGTATGATACATTGTTTTAGCACCAAAAAGCTAAAAGCCAGAATTTAAAATGGTATTCCTCCACCCTTGGAAGTGTCTCTCTAGTGACATTGCCATTCCTCCATGTAGTAGGGCATTGAGACCACCAATACATTTCACATAACTACCAAGTGGCTGGCACTTGCCAATTTATTTCTTATCACTTTGTGGTAAAGTCCAAAACCAAGACTTTCCACCAACCACTTAAACAGAGTGAAGTGCAGTTGACACGTTTTCCTAACCTTGGCTTACTAGCTAGTTTAGTATCCACAGCGTTCTCACCAACCTGTAAGAAACGTGTATTTCAGGATTAAATTAATTGTTTGAAGCCAAACACCATACATAATAGGTCACATCACAAAACAAGATTCTTACGTATACTTAATGTAGATGGTACTTTGACTTGAAATGGTAATAAATCATACATATATGAAAGAGATTAGAAATGTATAGGGAAGTATGTATACGGACATAGATTATGTGTATATAATCACAAGTATTATTTGCTATATTGCTAGTGAGCTATGATTCAACTGCTGACATTGATAAATATACTTATGTTGTATTTATTATAAACGATTACATTAGTAAATAAATTAGAACTCATAAAGCTACACTGTGCCACCCCTACCTTCCCATTTCAACTGTAATCAATAGTATACGATAGAATTACATGCCGCCTGATCTTTCAAGTGATTTCGTTTATAAAAGCATTGGAGCCGCCACATCAGATGTGCTGCACGTCTTTTGTACACAAACTGATTACATTTTTCCTTCTTTGTTCTGCAGGAAACGTCAGAAATATGGCATGATGCTTGCTTACTCTTGCAAAAAAGTGTCCTTTGCCATACTAATGAGGACAAATGCCAAACTGCATTGACATTACATGTGTTACACTATTACCAAGGGAAATGCAAGCAGTAACTGAATAGTAAATGGATATTGATTTACAACCCCAGGTGAAATTAAAACAGTCATTCTCAGTGTGGCTGGGTTGGGCTTTTTTAGCCTTCTTTAATAAACAAGAAAAGGTCTGCAGATTCTTTGTGACAACAGTCAAAATAAAATATGCTATTTACACTTAAATTATATTTATACTACCCAAGAATATATAGTAATTGACATGAAGAAGGCAAATGACACAGGATTTTTATCAGGAGCTGTCAAGCATTAACACTAGCAAATGCAAACGCAAAACAACGCTTGAAACCTATGCTTAATTTGACTTTTAAACTCCTTTCTCAATATATTAACAAAACGTCAAAAAAAAAAAATCACTAAAATGTACAGAAATCCAAGCACGATGTCATCAACAATATGCAGTATCACTATTCCTCCCTGTTTGTAATGAAACATGCATGTACCAAATCCTCACGGTCAGCACTGGCTGTGGATATAACTCTCTGAAACATCAATAAAGGAATGGCAATTCCTTTTTCTACCGGGAATTATCTTCTTATGGCCAACATAGGTTGAAGAACAAATGTTGTGAGTAACAACAAAGGAAATATCTGAATCTAATAGCTTGGGGGAAAAAAACCCACAGGTCAGTCACTTCTGAGCCAACAAGAAGTGATTTATTTTAGGTTCAACACTCAACATTGTAGAAGAGAAACCCAGAACCTTAAATCACATCATCTGAGAAATATTAATTTAAAATTAAATGCAGGGTAAACAGAATGAAGTTCTTCTATTCCAAATGTCAAACACTGATTAGCTTTGTGAGTCAAGTATTGAAAAACAGCTAAAATTATCAGGAACGTTAATTCCAAACCCCCCAGAAAGAAGAGCAGCTGCCCTACTTCTTCTAACACTTCCACCAAGTGTATTAGAAACAAAGAAAAACAGAAGAAGGGGGGGCGGGGGATAATAAAAAAAATAAATCTGATCCTTAGGTGTTAACAATATGAAACTGAAATAATAACTGCAGCATGTCATGCTGAAAGAGACCCTGAAAGAGTATTCACAGCTCTATAAAAAAAAAAAAGAACACAGAAAGAAGTGGAATTTGTAGCTGTAAGGTTCCCACATGTTAATGGCACATCTCTTTCCCATAAAAAAAATTTGTTATCTTTGGATTTTGTGATCTTTCTGTATTTTTTCAAGTTGAATTTCCAGAGATGCTTCATCTTCCTTTGGAGGCTAATTTGTGGGGAGGTGTGTACGTAGACACATGTAGATTCATGACTTCCTGAATGAATTAATTTAAAACCACAATAACCAATACAACTCTATGGATCAGTTGCTGGAAAACACTGCTCTACATCACAAATACTGAAAACACTAGCACAAGGGACTGCATTTTGAATCCTGGGGATTAATACAATACCTCAATTACTTAAAAAGAAACTTTTCCCTATGGTAGCAAGAAGTGTATAATTAATAAAAATACAGAATTCTATAGTCAGTGTGTAATTAATTCACGGCCAACTCTCCTGACAGAGGATGTCATTTTTCAGGGCAGGCTTCTTTTTAATTATAATATAAAGTACTTTGTGCAGGGAAAACCCTAAGTTTACCTAATAGCGACAATTTCTGAACTTGCCATTAACTGCAGGGTGGAATCTACAGTTAAAGTTCTGTAAAAATATCAATTCAGTGCTCAATAATAATTTGCAAAAATTAACATATTGTATAAACCTCTGGTGACCCCTATAGCTTGAATCCTCTGCGCTCTTGAGGCTTTCTCATCTAAAAATAGAGATAAAATTTAAAAGAGAGGTACAAAGAAAGTCAGTGATGACCAAGGATGGGCCTTTAGCCCCACCAGGTATGGCCATGGTTGCTGCTACACACAGAAAACACACACGCTACCAGGAGTCAAAATTCCAAACAGAGACTTACCATTAAACCTACCCAGATTTTATACCAATTAATCTACCTAGTCATTCATATCGTGCTTTACAGTTCTAAATTAACTACAGTCCTTGGCATATCAAGCAAGGGAACCAAAAGGAGAAATAAACCATTTGTGTGTTTCCCAAGGTTTTGAAGCGTTCGAAAGAATTACAAAAAACATTGCCTGTGCTGAAAGCATGTGGAGTGACATATATTACCTGTTATTTATTTTTACTTAACACAGAGAAAGAGGTAAAACAAACAAGCAGAAACAAAAGGCAGAAGCAGTATTAAGAAATGCAGAAAGTCGGGAGCTCTAATTGCCCTCTCTTCTATGCCAGCGCAGATCAGGAGTGCTGTCATTCACAGCGTTTCACCAAAATTACATTGGGCATGGAATAAAACAGAATTCAAATAGGTGACTGAAAAATGCCTGACCGAGCTAAACCTGAGCTCCTGTCCTGCAAATTAAGTAGCTCCTCTCTGCAGTCTAACAAGAAACTGTGGACATTTAAGCCCCTCATAGGATGGGGCAGTCCAGCTGGAAATGCCATTAACACGTAAACCTGTCATTCTCCTTTTGGTTCTCCGAATCCTGGTGAGGATTGTCAGACCTGCGGCTGAAATCATTGTATGAAATGACAACAATACCGAAGACTCTTCTTTCTAAATGTCCACCTAAGTAAAAGAAAATCTGTGTTCAAACCATTTGAAAAAGAATTTCAAATAATTTCTTAGTCACGTGAACCTTATATCATTTCTTATTGGTCGTATTTTCATGAAAGCATCTCTTCTGAGCTCCACTTCAAGGACAACAGAATCTCTACATTAAAGATCTCATAAGTTATTTCCAAGGAAATATCTTCCTTGCTACATGCGTATTAATAACTGACAGGTATGTAACCGATGTTATCTTATACGCAACAAGAAATACAATGAACTTCATATAATTGATCCAGAATTATTCAGAAGTGACTGGCGATGCTTTTAGGATTTTAACCATGGCACCTTACAGTGAGCAAGCACATACTTAATTGCCTGATCTGTTTAATGTCTTAAATTAAACTTGCCCATATCATACTGTTTCCTCCAAAACTTACGTAAATTAAAATGAGCTCAGAGAAACTATAACTGCTTCCAATTTTCAGCTCTGACAAAGTCACTGAAGTTTACCACAAATTAAGATGTAAAAAGAATTGAGAGTTCTGAGAATGATGCAGTCAGTCATGTTGCTCTGCACTAACATCTCATTAATCTTGGATCCTCCACAAACGGTACAGTAATGTACTCCAAACCATTTTGGTCTTTGAGATTGACAATATTAGCTTTGTGTGCAGCATCTGAACACCAAGAGCAACATTTTCCATTTGGGTTTTAGCCACTTTATCTCCCCTAAAACTGAAGTCACACATCTAAAATTTCACAAGATGCTTTGAAAAGTACCCACATCTTTAACGACCTTTCCTTCAAGAAAGACTAATAAAGACGTAAACTGTACAAAAATAATCATGCGACTATGACTCATATGTGAAACTTCTGCTGAAGCATACGTCCTCTTAAGCCAGTGCAGAGCTCTTCACCCTGGTTTTATACCAGTTTGGGACTCCAATGGAGTCATACAACCTTTTCTTGGTCTTAATGCTCTGCTCTTGCTCACACCACTAAGATACTCCCCTGGCATCATAGTAGCATGCTAATATGAAATCTCAGTAACACAGAAATCACCATCAGAAAATATTTCAGGTCACTATTTGGATGCAGAACTGGTTACTTTGCTGCTACGCAAAAACCCATTAGCAGAAAATGCTGTTCAATTGCTTTTCCATATACGTTCATACATGATACCTAAATTACACTATATTACAGAAGTTAGTTCTATTACCAATTAGTTCATTGGTGGTCCAAGAAGTAGAAGACAGCATCCTAGATAAAAGATTAGAGGCAGAAACTTCTCCCCCTTACAGATTTAATTTGAGCAGATTCCCACTCTTCCAAGATGCTAATGATACCGCCCGGGCAGCTGCAGATTAGCTGGGAACATACTCGATCAGCAAAGACCCAAACAACCGGGATGAATGACGACTACTGCTGAGACACGGAGCAGCTACGGGAGCATTACGCCAACAGAAAATCAGCATCAGATTCAGGCACAGCTAGAGCAACTGAAAAGCTTTCTATAAAACAACGTCCTTTTCCCCCAACTATTTTTAACGTAGCAACTCTTAGGCATAACACCTCACTGGCCATGACTTGCAGCAGTAATGCTGTTCTCTCAGTCTACCCATTTCTCAGTGTTATTTTTAGTTTGCACAGAGGTATTTCACCTGTCATACAACTCTTAATCAGTTTCCCACCGTGAGACATACTGAAAGACTTGGAAATGAGTATTCTTGCCGTGTCATTTAAGAGACACTGAACAGAAGTGTCTCACATCTTTTTCCATCCCTTGTTCTAAGCTACTTTCCAGGAAGAACTGCAAGGTATGAAAATCCTTTACGTGGGTGCATGTGGCTTTTAACCCTGCCTCTAGTCAGCCACAGTCCATCCCCTGCCAGACACATCTTCCAAACTGTTGATAGTACTTGAGAACCTAAATGAGGGAGAACAGTCAGCCCGATGTCACAGGAACAAAATGATCTATTTATCCCAATAATGGGTCAAATGTAATCAGCATCCACCCTAACTTTTACGTACTCGATGCAGTTTTAGTGCATCAAAGTCTAAATCCAAGGTGGTCTATGACAAAAGGGATCTGTACAAATTATTCTTACAGGACACTTGAAATGTAATGGGATCTTCTTTTGGGGGATACCTTTCTGTAGCTCTGATTTAGTATTTTTTCCTGTTGTAAACGTACTGCAAAAATTAAAAATTAGGAAGTACAACATGTCTGCAAGTCATAAATAACACTGACATTGCAAATAGGAGACATTTCTCCCCATGTAAGAAATGGAGCCCTCGCCTGTAGACATTACCTGTAATGATGGAAGAGGAAGACAGATGCCACACCTTTTAAACTTTTGTTCCTACTGCTGGAATTATTATGACATGTCTCCACAATGGATTAAGACTGAAACATCCAAATTAATCTGATCTATGCTACCATCAACTCACCAAATAAGTGATTTAACGATTATTGCAGCCTCCCTTCTTACTTTACTTCTGCTTCAGTCAAGACTATATATTTCAATTTCCCACTAAACGGGAGTCAAACTGTAGTCAGATGCACCATTTGGGTACAGACAAGTTCAGAAGTTGCCCATTTGCTGGCCATCACTGTAGGGTCTCCCTTTACCTTTATCAGAATCTCCTTCAGCCTTACTGGCACAACGGCATCCATGCTCACTCCCTAACCCAGTTCTGTCAAAATGTTTGGGTTGAGTTTAAGAACTGACTATTAAAAGTGTTTAAGCTAACCTAGATCACTTTGACAGAACCAGGCTGGTGAACAACTACAAGTGTTGTTACACTGGCAGAGCTGAGGAGGCAGTAAATTTTGAAGGCTGGAAAAGAGGAAAAGTAAAATGCAAAGAGAACATGAATCATCTGTAGCCAAACAATGCACCTGGCTGCAACTCAGTAATGCATTAGTTCATAGGCTTTTGCTACACTACTCATCGTGACCCCAATTTCGCTAAACTACTGAAAATAAGTTGCTGTAGTTGCTGAGCTACTTGGAAGTTTCCATGAGAGCACAGGACCCAGTAGGTCATCTGCACTGCTAAAAGTGGAAAACAAGGTGAAATTCCATTTTGGCTTTTTTTTTCCAGCTCTGCCTCCATCTCCTGGTTGAAAGCGAGGAGAGTTTAGGTTTCTCTCTAGTAATGTGTTGAGAATGGTACTTGGCAGGGCAAAACCCTGACGCAAAAGTCTGCACACACTTACAAATAGACTAAACTTCACGAAGGCTGAATACAAAGGTCCAAGTCAGGTTGTACATACAGTAACTGAACCGAAGCCTCATTTTGTTTGAGTACATTAGGAAGAATCCTCTGTGAGTGAAACCATTGCCAAACGGCACTCCCAGTGAGTAGCTGGTTTGGATGAGTAGAGCTCAAGGAAGTTAACACCCAGTACCGAAAGGAAGCAAGCAGGACAGGACAGAGCAGAGCTGAGAGAAAGGCCGCTGGGGAGAGCTGCTCTATAGGTCAGGTAGGGGCTGGCTTTCATAACCAAAAGAAAGCAGAGAGCAGGAAAAAAAGCCCTTTGTGATGCTCTATGGTGAGCCAGTTGAAAAGCCAGCTCTTTCACCCAGCATGCTCCCCTCACCTGTTTCATTCCTGCTACTCGTACATGGCTCTGGAATTGGAGGCAAGAGCTGGAAAACAAAAAAATACAATCCAAAAATACATTTTTTCTGCATTAAAAATAAAATACTGAAGCCGTTGGAGTAGTAAACTGTGGAAACATTCTTCTCATTAAATTCTACAAATTTCAATAAGCCCAGAGAGACCTCCTTTCTGTAAGCAAATTCCTACAGTCCTGTAATAAAAGCTTTAAGTGATTATGCTGAGAAAGATTTGGCCCATAAAGGTAACCAGGGAGAAGAGGAGATGGGGTCAAGTCTATAAAAATCCATAAAGACTAGACTCCATCACATAAGGAAACAACACCGCTTGAAGATAGGACCAGTACGTGCAGCCAGACAGGATATGCACCTGCGACAGCTTCGCTGAGTTCAACAGGGCTTGTTGAAAGGAGACACTGGCCTTTCTCAGTCTCACTGTCAATGCAGGCAATAAAGAGAACATTTGAAAGAACGTGAATCACCTTACCACTTCTGGAAACTCCTTCTTGGCAAGATCGTGGATGGCTTTGATCACAATACATATAGATGAGAGGAGGAATATGACGCCCAAGATAACACAAGCTCTGGGGGAAAAAAGAGAAAAACAGAAATAAATTTTAAGAACATATTAGGAGTTGTCAACTGTCCCACTGCTGAAGGATAACACACAACAGGAAGTTAATAATAAAAAAATCATAAGGAGCTAACGATAGAGACTTGAATTAAAGAAGAGAATGAAAAGAAATGTCTAGTTCCTCTCCAGTTCTTAAAATCTCCATTGTATGTGAGAATGCAGGGCAGACCAGATGATGTTTCAGAGTGAGAGAGAAATACATCTCCTCTTCTCCTGATGATTCATCATAGAGTCCTCTAGAGGTCTGTTTGTTTGTTTGTTTTCCTAGGATCTCACATTAGAAATAATCAAGGGAACTTCATTCTCTTTACCAAACCAGGACAGATTTTTTGGTATATCTGGTCAGTAGCATAACAGAACCTGAAATATCTGTTTCCTCCCCAGACCTCCAAGAAAAAAGATTTTAACTGCAGGTATTCAAAAAACCAACAGCAGGTGAGGTCCATCACTTCGTAGGCTGTCCAAGGGTCTCACAATACCCAAATAAGTATCAGCGTCTCAACAGATTAGGTACTGTGCAGAGTCAGACTCTATTCCTGCTCTGCAGAGCTTACAACCCAGTCTTATAAAAAGCAAACAAATGGGTTAATGAAGACAGGATAAACTAAGAGAGAATAATGAAGTTTTGCATAGGACACAGGCACGATGAGGCTTACAAAGCACATAATGCATACCCAGAACTTCACAGTAATAAAGAGAACTCTTCCTTCTGTTCAAACATACAGACCAATACTACTCTGACATGGAGTTCCACTTGCTGTGAAATACTACAGGATATCAAGGCTTTGAAATAGTTAAGAAGCTATACCTATATATACATTTTTTTCTCCAGAAGTTGTGTTTCCTTTCTTTGTTACTTGTCATTTGTTAGCTCAGTTTACAGATGCTATAATTATTCCAGTAGCATGCTACTATTTTCAAAGCTCAGACATCAGGCCATCTGGTGGTTGGCAGCACATGCAACGTTCACATCAAGCTCAGTCTAGAGACTGCAGATGAAAAGGCATTGCTCTGCCCAGGGCAGAAGAGGCAGCTGCAGCAGTGGCGCAGGTGAGTAGCCGGTCATTTTATTCCCCAACACAAGGAACTCTAACGCACGCTGTGGACAATTCGAATAATCCTCCAGACAAGTCCTCAGTAAAGGGGCTGCCCTTCTACAGAGGAGGACAGACAACAAAGAGGCTAGCATCCTTCCTAGCAACGGAGTGGTGTGCTAGATGAGGGACTTGTCTCAGGCAGGCAAAACTCTGCCACAGCCATGTTGAGAGATGTTTATCTCCTTTGTAGTAAATTGCAAGATAGCCCTCATTATTGTTAAACATAGCCTGCTGTAAAAAGTAGGCAGAAAAGGCTTATGACAGCCCATCCCTAGAGTCCTTCCCCAACTCAAAACACAAGAACAAAAATCCAGCCCATCATCTGTGATAAAGGAATTAACTCACAGGATGGATTCTCTGCAATCCTGCAGCAAGAGGTGATCATTAAATGGTAATATGGATGGGAGGAAAGTTCATCTCCCAAAAAGAATAAGTAAAATTGAAAATTAGAGGGCTTTCCATTTTCCACTGCATATTTGCAAGCAGGTCCCTGTTCTGCAATAGATTCTTTTCAGAGATCTGCAGCTTCACCCTATCTGAATGGCTATCACCACACAGAGATCTTTCCAGAGCCTTTTGACCTACTTTTGTCAAACTTAAAACTTTTCAGTTCACCTTTATGTATTACTTCTGTAATATTTAGCACTGCCATAACCCAAGAAGCTTATACTGCACAACCCTTTCACAATAAATTCTGTTGTAATGTTTATTTTATTTTAGGTTAGGTTAGGTACAGAAACACATACTAAAAGTTCATTTACCTGCTCATTTACCTGGGACAAATGCAGGTATTAGGTAACTTGAACACAGAACTGGTCCACAAAAATCAGCTGACTTGTCTAAGGCCATTTGCTGAGCCAGTGACAGGTTGACATAAGATACATGCACTTCACGCAAGAATATGCTGAGATTTCATTTGAGAGCAAAACTGAGAGACAAGGTTTTCTATCATTTCCAGCAGACTAAAACCAACATAGCCACAAATCTGTGAGTTGGAAACAACGGATTAAACTTGTGCTAACAAGAATAGTTGAATGCCAAGGGCACGGGTAAAGAGAAGACAGCGAAGCATCATCCCTTTCCCTCAGCACACCTTCTATTACCTGCACACATCTTCTGAAGAAGCCAGGCAATTACCCAAGCGCTTGACAGAAGCCTTGCTGGCACAAGTCTAATGCGTCCAGGAATGAGCCCTTGCCCTGACTACTGGCTGGATTCAGTTCTCACATACATTGGAGAGGTCAGAGTTACTCTCTAAACTCTCCAACCACCCAATCCTAACAATGAGCATTTCGCATCTTTGCCTATGCCAGCAGACAAGCAATGTCTTCAGCAATCTTGAGCTGCTTCTCTTATTCCCCAGATCAGTTTTACTGTGTCGAAAGAATTTCCGTACACCTACTTAACCAGAAATAGCTAAAAGTAGGAGAAAAAAAAAAGGAAGATGTTAATAACAGTGACAAGGGTATTAATAGCAGACAGAAATGCAGTCTGAGGTTTGAATCAGCATTCAGTCATCAAATTTAGCAAGTCTAGCATCTCCTTTATACGCTGGCTTTTGGAATCCACAGGCATGCAAAATTCATGAGTAATGGCATAGTACTTTAAGTGCAAAAATACATGTTTCCTGTCTTCTTGAGTGCATCAATTTATCTGCAAAAACACTACAACAGCACACTGCATAGTGTCTTCTTTTAATCTCATTTGCCAGAAAAATAATTTCTATCTAGACTGCAAATCACACAAAATCCAACTACAAATGTACAAAATAAGAAAACTCCAAAAATTAATCTGAAATTTTAACTGTAGTGTATAATAAACAAATCGCAACTGCTTGTTGCAAGCTTGCTTTATTTTCAAGCCATTAGACAATGAAAACTTTAATTTAAGTCTGCTAACCTCCATCTGCTAACAATTACTCAACTGCTTTGTAACTACATAGTGTTTCCAACTGCACACGAAGGGTGTTAGTGCCAATGTTGCTGGCAAATGCAATTTCATTAATAACATTCAATTAAATTAGATGAGCCAACTGCCATTTCTAAACAAATGCAAGTCAACTCAGAAGTACCCATAAAAATTAATGACAGAGGAGTTATACAGAAGTGAGGTTTGACTGAAAACCTAGTGAAGACTTTACAGATACCCCTGGCTGGAATCACCATAGTGTTATAAACGCCTCTCCATCTCCAGGTCACCCATGACCACTCTCAGCAATTCAGACACTCTGGAGCAACTGGTAGGGCGCCTAATGCCCTCCTATTCCAGAACACTGGTATCTTCTTGCAAAGACATGAGGGTACTCTCTGTCCAGCGACACCCACATCTCCACACATCATATGCCATCTGTACCATTTATTTACATCTCTAGCGCCTATTGAATATCGTGTACTTATTTTACAGCCACTTCTATGGGAGTCTGTATAAGAGCTTCCCACTAAATACCTACTACATCATTAGAGATATAATTGATCTGTAACGCAAAATAATTTACCACACAGGTTTGACAGGCAACAGAAACGATCTAGCAAAGAATGCATGAATCTGAAATCTCAGTTTCATGTAATATATTGCTTCAAAAAGAAAAAAGGGACAGAGTCAATTTAGTCAAAACATTTTAAAACATAATGGAAAACCATGACTTGATTTCCAGGAACAGTAAGCTTTCTGGAATCTTTCAGAACGCAGCATAGTTTAAAGAAAATAGACTAATTTTGAAAGGACAAGGTGACAGCATCTCTCTGATATACAGGCAATACTCAACTTTTAGGTCTACCAAAGCTCGAACTTCCAAAAGCTTTCCTTAGAGCAATGCTACTTGGCATGCAAGAGTAATTGAAACTATGTAATTAAGTTGTCAGCAAAGAGAATTTAGTATTACAATTTTAACAACAAAACCACCAAGTCTTCTTTAGCTTGCTGTAGGTCTTGGTAACAGATCATCATCTGCTGAAGATACTTCTTGATGTGTTTTTGATGCCCTATTTCTATCTGAAAAGCCAGAAGATAAAGTATAATTCATTGTATTTGAAAATGAACCCATCAATTCTTCAACTTTTCAATATAACTTTGTCACAGACGAAACATACTGTTAAATCAGCCGTAGTGCAGCATCACCCATTGAGAATGAAATTATTTGGACTTTCAAAACTGCCAAAGACTTTATACAGTTTTCGAGCTCCAGTTACTGCTAGTTCCCTTCTAGTGGAGTTCAGAAACATGATTATGTCTAAATCCTAAAAACTAAACTCATGTCTGCAGTCTAAAGCTTGATTCTGGGTGTGTTACAACCAGACAATTTCCAAAAGACATTCTTCTGAAAACAGTACTCCAACCCATATACAACCTATTTATATTTATACAAACCTATAAATATCCATTTTACATTACACTAGTCCTGGATATTTGCAATCACCCATAAAAATATCATCAGTGTAGCTATTCCAGGACATACAGCTGCCACCTCATCTTTTCTGTAACACATTCCCTCTGTGGAGCTTAAATGGACACAATCCTTCATTTTGATGACAAATTCTCACAACTCATAAGGAAATCAGAAAAGGAAATCTATCACTGTAAGCGTCTGATAGTCTTTGCCTTAATCAAAATTTTGTCACTTTGTGTAAGTTAATGCCTTTTAAGCAAGTAGCTATGAAAAGTACTGAGATTCACATGGTGCCACCTCCACAAACTGTCAATTTTCAAGCTGCTATTAGTAATTTAACATGTTTTTTCCTCTTTTTATCACAAAATTAATTTCCTAAGGAGAAAGAGTCCAACTATTCAATTTATTTGCATCTAGCAGACAAAGCAAAAGAAACTTCTAATTCATGGATTTATCCTTAATTCTCTCTTATATTTGTAATTACTTGTTACAATTCCCTGCAGGAAGCGGTAAGACTAAAATTCGGTAATATTTCCATCCTAGAACTAAAGACTAGTCTCACCCAGATCTCTATAGTGATTAATCGTCAATATAATAAAGCCATTTTACCTTTAGCATGGCTCTTGCCACACTGGCTGCTCTTCACATGAGCTGACCCATTCCAGCCCAAGGGACTGCCCTTCCATGTAAGCAGCACTCAGCCTGAAGTAACACTACAGATTTTAGACTCCCAGCTACTTGTTTTGTAAGATTTTGGGAAAGAAGAAAAGAGAAAAAAAAAAAAAAAAAAAAAAAAAAAGAGTTAGAAAGGTCTGCTATGTACTACCTCCAAAGAGATCTGGGGTAAGCTACGCAAGGGTGACTGATAACAGTTTTCCTCCTACCAATTGACTGCTATAAAATAGCCACTGCAAGAGGCTTCCCTTCTTAATTATCATCCTGCTAGCTTTCTGGAATGTACTAACACAGTACCAACAAGGGTTTGTAATGAAGCTCTTGGTAATTACTCTGCTCAAGCCAATCTGCTCTCATATGCAGCGAAGGTGGTATAATGGAATTAAGATTCAGAAAAAAATTAGTGATGCATACGAATACAATCTGCAAAAATGTGTTAACTTTCTCGTAGCAGCTCACAGAGAGAGTGGTTTTGGGGCAGTGGAGAGGGAAAGGGGTCTCACATCCATTACATCCTGGAACTTATTTTACCATCACAGTTAAGTTCATTAAAGTAGTCCCTGAAATGTGATTACATTGTGTAGAATAAAACAAGGTTATCAGTAGCAGTCTAATTACTTCCCAGTTTTGTTTACTTACAATACAGCTAAAATGCAGTATTAAAAGGTTTATTAAAAGGTTTCAAGACCTGACGGGATAAAGTTCTGGGTAACCTATTCTGATCTCACAGCTGACTCTGCTTGGAGCAAGAGCCTGGGCTAGAGACCTCCTGAGGTCCCTTCCAACCTGAATTATCCTATGATCCTATGAATTTTTATTCACAAAATCTTTATCTCTGCAGGCTCTGTCAAGATCTTTCAGCACTAACGGCTCCTAATAGCCCACAGCAAAAGAAATGTTAAAATCTCTACAGGCTGTTGTCACCTCTGGAGCACAGAGGTAGTGTTAAAACTGTTAACTTTGCAAGGAACTGGAACTTAGCATTAAAATGAGCTGCAGGGTGGTAAGAGCAAGATGAGCTCTAAGCCCAGGAGTAATGTGAGCTTTTTCAGCAAAGCTGAGCAAATCAGTTTGATGATGGATACGGGATTGAATCTCTGAATAAACCCACTAATGAAACCTCTGGAGTTTAAGTAAGAAAAAATGTAAATGATAGAAGTAATTAATTTAATAAAAACTATAACCGTCCTAATTCCTGTTTCCCTATGATTTAAAAGGATTTTAGGATTTTAGTGGGTGACGGAGGGAATATCACGTATGGAATCATTCAGGGGAAGTTGTATGTCATTAACACACAAGGCAACTGCCCAAGAGGTTTTGCTATGTCAAGAGTAGCAACAGCCACCCCAGCACATACCCCAGACACAGCAGGGACAGGTGACAGCGAGCCCTCTATAGCTGGGTACCGCATCGCCATGGCAGGAAAGGGCCTGCTCACTCTACTGCACCACTGTGCCACACGCACAGGTCTGCTGCCCATCATTTTAAAAAGAGGCATTCAAATTACAATGCAGCTGCTCACTAACATTTGTTCCTTGCTACCCATTCTGCAATATTGCTGCAATAGTTCTAGCCACACTTTTCATTAGAGTGACATCCAGAAGTGCGAAGACTGTAAAATCTGCCTCTTACACCCATTAAAGGGTGACTCTAAAAAGAACAATTACTAGTCACTGTGGCATATTACTGTAATGCACAGGCAAAAGATGCAACAACAGCCTCAGTCTCAAGACTCCTGTGTTTTTGTCATGCTCTCTGCTGATCTTAAACTTCTTTGTAACCAATTAGACAGTTATATTGCTTGTTTATGTTTGTAGTGTAGCTTATCTATTATCAGATTTAGTTACTGAGGACGGCTTGGACACCAAACTGTACATAATCGCAGCTTTTCAGAGTATTTACACCTGCCTGTTGCCGGGTGAAGAGGGAATAGAGTCATTTTAAGATGCACTTTAAAAGGAACGAAGTGGGCACGCTTCTCATCGCACATGTTCCATAATCCACCTCCAACTGCCAGAATTCAGATCAGCATCGTTACAGCTACTCCTTTTTCTCACCATAAAAAAAAAAACCCAAACCAGATTACAAAGTAAAGAGAATTCAAGTAGTAGTCAAAATTATCATTGAAAACCAACTTCTCAATTATTATATTAAACTATATACTGTGTTATCACACATAACCTCTTTTTAAAGAGCATGGAGGGGAAATGCTGTTTATATGAGAGGCTCAGATTAGCTATGCTAGGGATCCATTTCATGTTGAAAATGTTATAGGCCTTCTAAAACTTTTATTATCCTCAGGAGTTCAACTAGTCACTCCACAACAGGGTACTTACAACCTTTAAAATCATGCAGCTGAACCGGGGCAACGGTTCCATAAATAATTTGATTCTCCAGGTATTAAATACCTGCCAATAAAAGCTAACAGGGATTTCTACAACTCAAAGATTTTTGAAAACTCTTATGACCTATTTTGTAGTTCCTGGTCTGCACAGACTGTACAGTTGCACTTAGGGAAGACCTGCCCCACAGCCACCCTCCCGGCTTGTGAAGGGCTGGTCACTGCTCCTGGCCTTGTGAAATCGGAGATTCTGTCGTTCCCCTGATGCTGGAAATTAAAGCCTTTTGAGAACTGCCATAATACTCATTTTTATTGCGCTCATCAAATTCCAGTACAGAACACCACCATATCCCTGATTTTATATATATATATATGTGTGTGTATGTGCATGTGTGTGTATATTGCCTAAATACTAGGCAATATACACAAATACTGCCTAATCAACTAGCCGTGAAGTAAAAGGAAAGGCTTTTCACAAATTAAATAGATTTTGGATCTAGCTCCAGTAAAATCATTGCCAAGTCTACAGATGCCACACTTTTAGAAACAGATTTTAGAATGTATAAATATATACATTCGCTATTTCATATTTAATATAAATTCTACGTGTGAGGATTTTGTGCGTGTGCGTGCATAAATGTATGCATACATGCATTTCTGCCTGGATAAGAGCAAAGTTTATGATTGATTCACTTTTGCCTGAATATGGGATAGTGGATTTATGGAGAAATAATGCAGTTTAATAAGTCAGCCTAATGAAGCACTCCTAAACCTGTACCTAGATGTGGTATTTTGCCTAAATATTTCATAGAAAGTATGGTGTAGAAATTTCCAGCGTGGTTAAAAAGAAACTGTATTTCTCCTCATATACCCTTTTATCTCCTCAGATACCCAAGTTTTGCAAACTCTGCACTGCGCTTCACTGCGTGGGAGAGACGTGTGTGTGCCATGTGAGGACCAACTCATGGTAGCCGAGAACTAAACAAGAGGTAGGTTCTCAGCTATTTGCAGTTTTGTAGGCTATCTCCATGCATTTGACATTTTTCCAGATCACTTAAGCTATTCCATTCACTCATCACAAAAGAGTTTTTTCCTCCAGCCACAGAGGTTTGCCCTGAACTGTGGGTAGGTGTGGATTTTGCCATCTGTGCTTCAAGTCTCTTTCGTATGTATGGCACAGATAAAATTATCCACAGTTTTTTCAATGTGACTGTTATGTTGGGTCTGAATTGAGAGGATTATTTTCATTCAACACTACCTAAATAGACAGTGCTCACTTAGTTGGGCTAACCAGTACAGGAGAGCCAATCTGCACGTGAAAATTTAAATACAGTACTAATACTGAAAATTAGGGGGTTTTAATTCTGTGAACCAAGAGTAAATATACTGTGGAACCATACAGATCAGCGTGTGCTCTTACTTGAATCAGAGGAAAAGAAAGAAGAGCCAGACCTAACCTGGCAGTATGACAGCTATTTCCTCACGTAAAAAGTAGTTTCTAATTCTTTTAAGCTTTGGTTGCAAAAGTAGGATACGTCATGGTCCCCATATTCCATGTGTAAATGCAATACAAATACACGCAGTATAACTTCAGCAAGGCTCCCCATCACTGAACCCTGGGGTAAATATTCTCAAGTGGTGTCATCTGAACACAAGCAAGGGTGAAAAAGGGGGTTGATCACTTTGGAAGGAGAGGCTCCCTCCATCTTAGGGTCTCACCTGTCATCATATTTTCCCTGTAAGAAAGAAGTCTTTACACAAAGTCTCCACATTTCCCCAGCAGCACTTTCCCCAGCAGACATACCCACTTCCTTCAACAGCACACACCACTTTACAGGAGGCGGCGATGGCTCTTTACAGAATCGTCTCAGGGCAGTCGTAACATAATAAAGGGCAACTCCAATGATGACCCTTAAAGCAAAAATCACTGGTGGGATGAACGCCTCTGGAGTGCTCTAGACTAGGCCATAAGCAACTGGACAAGAGACTGTAGAGAAAAGCAGATTTGCAACTCAAAGAGATAATGTAGTGCGAAGCAGTAATGTATCATTTCATGAAGCCATAAAGCACTTTTCCCTAGCAACTGAAGAAGGATATCACATACATATCCTATTTCCCCCATCTTCCAAAAATTAATTGCACCAGAAAGTAAAGAGCAGGAGGACAAGGCATCAAAGGAGCCTTTGTCGATAAGGTACCTATGCTGACAAAGAGAACACCACAGCAAAGGACAGTTCCTTCGGGTATATTCAGTTCAGAGTGGGTGTCTACTTGCCATACACAGACTTGTACAGATTATTTTATTATTACTGTTTACTTAAGTCTAAATTCCAGAGAGGAGGTAACTAAGCAACTGGTAAGGGTTTCCAATCACTTCACTAGGCTTCTCCAAAGGTCACATGCCTAAGAAGATGCAAGGTTATAAAGGCAAAACTGTTCAAAGCTGCATCCTTCTGCTCAATAAACATCTACAGATTCAGAGCATTATTTAAAACACTAACATGCCTATTTGCTGCACTGCCCCATTTACCTGAAGAAGTTACTTACAATCAAAAACTGTATGCTAGACCCAAAGGGGGCCTACAGGAAGGATGGGGAGGGACTCTTTAGCAGGGAGTGCAGCAGAAGGACAAGGGGTAACAGTTTTAAAGTGACAGAAGGGAGATTTAGATTAGATATTAGAAAAAAATTCTTTACTGTGTGGGTGGTGAGCCCCTGGCCCAGGTTGCCCAGAGAAGCTGTGGCTGCCCCATCCCTGGAGGGGTTCAAGGCCAGGCTGGATGGGGCTTTGAGCAGCCTGGTCTGGTGGGAGGTGTCCCTGCCCAGGGCTGGAACTAGATGATCTTTAAGGTCCCTTCCAACTCAAACCATTCTATGATTCTGTGATTCTGCGAAAATACGATGGACAGAGAGTACACACCCAGCAAGCTATCAACCAACTAAGGAAAGGGATTGGTACACTGCTGATTTTGTAGTCACTGGGTATTCTAAAAAGATTATTGATACTATTAATATGCTTCATAAAATGTTTTTAAATACCCTAACTCCGATGTCCTACTGTTACATAGACAAAAATTTCACCTCTACTGCAAAAAGTCCTAGGAAAGGGTCAGAATATCCTTGTTTCCTTCCTTCCTTTCTCTCTTCATTACTTATCCCTGTGTAATGGATAAGCCGTATGTATGGATATTCACATGGTGGATTCCTAGAGTTCTCTCACAACTGAAAACCCCAGTGAATCACCAGGTTCTTCTCTCATCAGTCAGAAAAAAACACAACAACGCTGAGCATTTATAACCTGAAGATATATATACAAATGTATGTGTGTGTGTATATACACACAGAGATTAGAAATAAGATGTGCATCTTTATCGGTAAGAATAATTAAATATAGGGGTAGGGTAGTGAAGGATGTAAGAAATGTTCTAATTGTTGCATCCAGCATGCTAATTATCAGTCAGGTTTCTTATTTACTCTGTCCCTGAGAAGCAGTCAAATATCTTTCTTAGAAATTACTTTTAGCTCAAGCTACGTTAGAAATTCTTGGGTTAAGCTCTTACAGTTATGCTTTTCTGGACATCAAAACAGATGAGAATACCAGTCCATTCTCCTCATAATTTAAGAACCTATTAAGAATCAAATCCTCAGGGCAGGCATTTTTCAGTTGGCCAGTGGGTTCAGCACTAGGATAGCATCAAATCCAGCTCCCACAGCTGAGGTATAACGTACGGAGGTGAAAGTTAAGTTACTGACACACAGCAAAGTTTTCAATGTCTAATTGCAAAGCTGCAAAGACTGCAAGACCTTCCCAATTCTTGATGCGTTGTTTCTAAACCTAGCACAAAGTGAGAAAAGATATGCAAAATAAATACAGGAACAGATAACTGAAGCCGCCTACTGTTCCAGGTAAAGTGTCATCTTACCCACAAGGAAAGAGCACTCCAGAATCACACGTTGCCCCACCGAGGACAGGAATGACTGTTTTCTCCTGGCAAAAAGCTTTTCCAGCAGCAGGTGGAGGTCTGACAGATATCTGCACCCTCGTCTGCCACAAGATAATTCTTATTATTTTAATATTACTGCCAATATTCTGGACGACAGCTTCAGCAATATAAGGAAAAAAACCCACCCATATCTGCATTCATTATGTGCTATGTCATGGCAACATACAGCACCGCAATTTCATTAGCAATTATTTGCCCATAATACAATTTAATTTTCTTTGTACAGTAATAAGGGAAAGAATAGCTGGAGTCTGACACATGCAATCAAAAAACCCTCACCAACCCAACAGTGAAAGAAATGTGAGCTTTCTGCTCTTGGCTTTATCCAGCACAACCATTATGAGTAAGGTTTCCTGTTTACTCTGTCCCTGGGTTAAGAAAGATGTTGACAGGCTGGTTCTTGGGAAACACACAATTTAACTTGATACCAGCGACAAAATAATATAAACACCAGTTGCAACTGTCAAGAATCACTACATAAAATATGCTGCACAAAGTTAGTTTTTGCAATGCTAAACATACAAGCTCAAACGAAACCCACTAGACAAAAAAACCCCAAACTTGAAGCAATGGATTCTGTGGGCGTAAGCAGATACTCAGTCCTGCACTGCATTGCACAGAAATGCAAGGCTGTCGCTCTGTAACACAGCAATAAGGATATCGCTTTATAGCCTAAGAAGTAGCACCGCTCCATTTACTCCATTTGACCTGACCTGCTGCCAACTAACTCTATTAATTTACCGTGAGCAAAGTCCTGTTTTCCTGAGCAGAAGGAATCAAACAAGAGATGTTTCCTTCGTTTCTGGTTTTGAGATCTTTCCAACTAACTATACATAAAAAGCTCCATCTTTTACTGCTTTTTTTGCAGGGCTGTGCGTCTGAAGTTTCTTACTCTGTTTTCTTTATCTTTCATTTTTAGTGGTATTTCTCACTTTTTTCTCGCACACAGTTCCAGCACTCCAACCCACGTCCTTCATTCCTGAATTTAATAGATCAAAGAGCTGCCATTTGGCTGTATAGCCAGTTACTTGTTCAACCTCACACGAGACCTTTTCCTGGGTCCCTAACGCTTCAGTCTCCTATTAAGAAATTACTTCTACTGCTCTTTACTGGGTTTATTTATGCAGATGAACCACTGTTACCACATCAATTTCAACAAATTTCTTCCTTCAATAGAATTTAGATTTGCTTCAGCAGCCCAATAAGCTTTTATTTTGCTAAAGGTTTAGTAAAGGGCAGAAGAGTAGGAAGAAACTCTTTGCTGTGAGGCTGGTGAGCCCCTGGCCCAGGCTGCCCAGAGAAGCTGTGGCTGCCCCATCCCTGGAGGGGTTCAAGGCCAGGCTGGACGGGGCTTGGAGCAACCTGGGCTGGTGGGAGGTGTCCCTGCCCGGGGCAGGGGGGTGGAACTGGATGGTCTTTAAGGTCCCTTCCAACCTGAACCATTCTATGATTCTGTGATAATATTCAAGAACATTTGTACACTGATTACGGAGAGCAGGAAGGGGGGCCATTCAGATTTCTTTGTGCATCTTGAATGGCTGAGTGATTATTCAATGTTCAAATCACAGAAGACTGGATTCAGACCTTTACCCTGACAGCCTGCTCTAACTGACCCTGCTTTGAGCAGGCGGTTGGACTGATGAGCTCCAGAGGTGCCTGCCAACCCCAGCTGCTCTATGGCACAGCACTGCACAAAACTCTACTGTGAAGTAATAAGCTGTACCTGCCCCAAAGTGCGCAGGTAGTGGGGTCTACTTTATTTTTTACAGTCTCTGGTTTATCAGATACATCAGAGTACATTCCTTCCTTTTAGCTTCTCCTCTTATAAAGAAAAATAGGGAATTGCAAGAATTTTATTTCAGTCGTAAATTTTCATCTTTTGCTGACATTCAAAATTATTTCTTAAGTTATTTCAGCATTCTTTCCTTTCTTGGATTTCTTGCTCATTGCTTTGCTGATGATTTGCTCAGCACCTCTAAGCTGGCTGCATGTTCACGTGCAACCCAGCAGATCACACTGAGCAAATCAAGGACTTGTGAACAATGTACTCTGACTCTCTTTCCCAATTTTTGCATCTCCTCAAGACCCACAATTCTTTCAGCCACTCTCCTAAAATACACGAAAATGTAGTAGCCTGGTTTTGCCCTCTTTTAATTGACTGCCAAAACAGAGAGATGGTGAAGTGTGAATCTATCAAAAAAGTACCTGTAACAAACACATCAAATATTCATCCCACTCCTACGCAGTCTTTTATTAATGAGCCAGCTAGGAAGAATCAAGCAGTGTCTCATATGATGTACAATCTTACAGTGGCTTATACCTGATCTTGGTGAATATTCATTATAATTTCAAAGCCATTTGAAATATTTAAAAATAAGGCATAAAATTTTATTTCATCATCATTTCATCACAATTTAAGATACACTTTGAACATAACCAGATATATCTTTTCACATTGACTTAAGAAAAATTCTCATTGATAAAAGAGTTGAAAAGCCTGCCAGCTTTAGCTTCTCAGGCCATCAATATAAAAGAATTTTCAAGGAGGGCAAATTGCTTAAGTTAAAATGTATTCTGCAGTTAGTGTATATGACACCATGAGAAACAACAAAGATGCACATTGTATAACTTTGGTCACAGGTACACTGAAAAAGTACCTTCTCATCTTGACCCAGAAAATCAGAGAAATCAATCTAGTAAAACCAAAACCCATTAAACAGAGTTAAACACAGCAGGACAAATTTTCATGATAGTTTCAGCATTACAATTCCCCTGAAGTCAAATGGAAATGCATTGGTTCAGCTTAGCAGAACTTGGCACAGCAAGCAGTTTTGTGCTGTTCATTCTGAGTACCAGCCCATGAAATGCTGCATCTCTAACTTCCATATGGCTGCATCTTAAGATTACACAGTTCTTTTACATCTTAGCATTTTATTCTAAGTATTTAATTCATAGCACATCATGAGTCAGGCTGTATTCTCTGTGTCTTTTTCTGGGGTTTTGTTTTTCATTCTATCTTTACGTTCTCTCTCAATGACGTTCAACACTTCGGATTGGATCTAACACTGCCCTTCCACGAGAGGCTTTCCACTGATTTCAACAGATTTTGGATCAGTCTCTTGCTGCCAAGTTTATGAAACAGGAAGTTTTATAAATTTGCAATACATAATTAATTGGCAGTTCCACTTGGCTTTTGTCAAGGAGCTCGGGTTATTTTCAGATATGCTAGGAAACACAGACAAATGTAGTATTTCAACCAACAAAAGACAGACCTGTAAGTAAAGAAGTAAACTGAAGAAGTCACTCTGGCATGCCTTACTTTGGTAAGCGGTAGTAATGCTTTTACAGAAACACAGAGTTTTGCATGGGCTCCTGCACTAAGGCATAATGTGAGTAGGCACGTAGAAACAGCAATAACGCACAGCGTGAGCTAAGCACCTACATGAATTTGCACCCAAGCGCCCAGGAGCCTGAGAGCAGACCTCCCCAGCGAAGCACTGGCACGCAGTGAAGGAGGACTGCGAAAGACCAGGTGTAGTTAGAGGCACACATGATACAAAGATTATTTACAAGATAAGCAAGCAGCCAGAAGGAGTCATGCAACGTTTTCCCAGCATAAGGGAAAAATAATTACAGCCTTTCAAGCAAGAGATTGATTAAACACAACAGGAAATTAGAAATATGCCTCCCTGAAAAATCTGACACAGTAAGAGTCGCGACACAACCCTCTCTTTGCTTGTCAGTATTATAATGATTCTCCTGTCAATTCTAGAACCGGAGGGATAACCAGACTGCCTATCCAGTGATTCATATTCCCAGCATATGGTAACATTCTTTCACTCAGTACTGATCTCATCATGTAACCTTAGCTGTCTTCAACTGCAGGGCACGCCGAGTAATTCATTGACTTAATTTAGCCTTATGTAAAGCAGAGGGATTATATGAAAGCAAATTAAAAATGAGCATAAAAAGCAGGAAAATATGTTTGCTACTTTGCTTGTTCACTTCACTGGTTTAGCCATCGGGATATGTTGATTCTTCTTTTGTACTGGGATTTATTTTCTCTATAAAGTACTTTACAAGGTTCACTTGAAAAAGCTCACCAGAAGGAGATTTCAAAAATATGTTAATTGAATGTTGACAGGAATCTCTGTGGACGCCCACAAAAGCAAGATACTCAGGAAATGTCTGTTAAGATCTCCAAATTTGTGCAGAAAGACTAATTTTAATCACATATTTCTGGATTTATTTTTATGAATCAATGCCACACCAATCTTCTATGGCCTTTTATTCCAAACTGTTAAATATGGAGCCCTGCCAGAAAGGAACTCACAGCGCTGGCAAGATGTAGCATAAGCTTGAGTTAATGTATGTAAAAATACTGCTTCTTGTTTTCTTAGTTTTCAGGAAAGGACTATGAAGAGAAGTTATAGTCCCCTCTGCGTGGTGGGTTTTTTTTTCTTGATCCTACCGGTTACGTAAATGCACAGTTTCATCAGGCTCCCCTTCTTGTAGGAGGGACTTCATTAGAGGTGTTTCAGAACAAAAACTACCTTATCCCCCTTTATTGTAAAATCGTAATGCCTTCCAGGGGATAGCTGAAATATCTTCGAACAAGCCAGATAGGATACTGATAGAAACAGCAGCACGGAACAAGGCCAAAGCAGATAAACGTGCTGCAATTCTCCATCTAGATGTATCCAAAGCTTTAGCAGGAGGTTAAAGTCTTCTTTATGCACTAGCTGGAACAATTCTTGAGCCTACCTCCACCTGATCGTCTCAGCTACCACATGCACTGCCAGTAGAAATGCTGTACAATGATGCAGAATGTAATTTTCACTGTGATCAATGCTGCAATGCAAATTTAAGACTTTTTTTCCCATAGGATCTATATAACAAGCATTAAATATGCTTACTGCAAGCATGTACTTTTTTCCATAAAGGTGACAGGCGAGTATTGATATACTCTTACCAAAACAGCGACACCTCTGCAATAAAAAGGGTGTGTCTGTCTCTCTCTTTGAACAGCTGTTGTAATAAACTGTGTCGCCCTACTATCTTATCACTAATACAGGCTCAATCTTATTAGATGCTCTGTAATCTCAACTTCTAGTATTATCACTAGCAGTTGAAGCAATTTACATTCAAATAGAAGGGTTTCATATTCCAATCTTGTTTAGGGAAGCACAAACATAACACAAGCTACAATTTTAAAAACATACCCTAGGAAAAATAAAGGAGTAAGATACAAAATAAAAGATTTAAAAATCCATTACAGTTTGCAAATACATTTCATTCGATACAGATGCTGGAGGGGAAAAAAAATTAAATCACAAAGCCCTAACAAGCACTATCTTTGCTAAAAAGAAACTGAAAATCACAATCAGAGGGAGGTTTGCTTAAAGAAAGGCTGCATGTTTGGGACCAAACAGTAAGTTGGCAGAAAGAAAGAATACTTGCTGACATAACAAAATGTTTTTTGTCAAAGCTCTGGAATCTGTAGCATCACAGCTTGACAGCAAAAGCTCTGCAGGCCTCTACCAAAGCCAAAAGTAATTAAGTGTACTTACATATACTCCCTGTGTGCAGAATGCACAGCAGCTGCGTTGCTGTAACGCCACAAAACTATCGCTGATGACAAAACATCCAGGGTAGCATCAAACTGAAAGAGACACAGAGTCAATTGTTTTGTGGGCCATTAAATGTGCCCTGTACTAACAGTAATGCATTTACTATCCTGCTGCACAGGCACAAAGCTGCTTCAAATAAAACACTGTAATGAAAGCAGGATTTACATTTATTAAATTGATCTTCACATTTTTGCTATGTATTATTGCACAATGATACACTTCAGAGCTCAGGAAGTCAATCACAGGATTGAAAACTTTTTATTTGTAATCCATCACCTGTGGAGAAATGAAGAAAAAACCCCACCACAATCTGCCATTGTGGTACCACTAGAGTTAAAATACTATGATTCTCATGCAAAGACTCTAAAAAGAAAGTGTTTGAAAATGCATGACGAGTATTCCTTTTTCCTGCAAAGTGACTAATTTTCTGCAATAGAAGGTTGTGTTTCAAAGCAAGAAATATTTTTTTTTTCAAAATCCCATTGTATCCAGATTTCATATTCTTCTGTATCACCAGCAAAACTGTCATGTTTGTATTTCCAGTTAATGAAGACATGACGTCAGCTAATACCGAAAAACAGGCTTGTCCCACTGTATGAACATTCATCCTTAGGTCAAACTTTCTACAGACTCAATATAACCTTCAAATTTGAAAGCAAAAGACAAATTATTTGAAGTGAGTCATTTTGCTTGTCGTTAGGAATTTTTTGCTCTGCCACTAATCAGGAAAGTCATGGCAACTACTAGGGAGGAAAGCTGTCATCCCAAAGTCAATAGGAGTTTTAGAATAGACTTCAATACAAAAAGGGTCACAAAAAGTTCAGAAGGTTTTGCAGAAGAAAACCGCAGCTGGTGGATTATATCTATCAATGATAAGACATAAGTATTGATATTAACTCCAATATAAGACTTAGTAGTCTTATATTGAAAAAGCACAATGAAATTATCTTTACTCTCCTTTCCAAGGTATGACTTCAACAGTATCTTCTTCTCATCCATCACTGACTTTGCACACCATGCCATGAACTTACAATAAGGAAAAATACAGTATTTCATGTTCAGAAAAAGCCTATGAAAAAAAAGGTAGAGAATATTTAAGTTTTATCTCTACTTACAGCAAATCCAAATGATGATGCACTGTATCTCATTACGGAGACAGCTAAAGGAAAGAAAATATTATTTAGAATCACTTTAAGGCTTTTAATATCCTTTTTTCTTCTCTTGTCCAAGAGTTCCGAAATAGTTTCAACACACGGGCTTCGTTTCACCCAGCTCCCACTAGAATGACCTGACTGACCCTTATAAAAGTTCTACAAGGCCTCATGCTGCAGGAAATGGTTAGGTCAGTCCAGAGATGCTTTTATTTCTTCCAAAACCATAATGGAGCAGACCTTAGTATAGCATTCAAAAACAGTCTGTTTATGAAACATGCTGCATTTCAGAGGCAGTTTTGAGTAAAAATATGTTGAAACCACAATTTCAAACTCTCAGAAATCTTTACACGTCTCAAAGTTCTCCCTGCTCCAGCTAGGCACCAAAGACCACCTGAACTGGCTGACAGGAAACTATGCAGGCCCATCCACACTTCTTGACTGCCATTTTTTAGACAAAAAGCGTAGGGGTAATTCACACAGCCTCAAGAAATACTTAAAATTCCATCCATTTTTCATTTCCAGTGGAAAAAGCATTAGCAGGAAAAATTTTGACTGCATACTCTAAGAAATTAAATGAGACTTTAAAAAAAGGGCTAACATCTAGAAAAAAAATATAATTTTACTCCATGCATCCTAATTCTATCATCTCAAAGTTCTCAATTCTAGGAGGTACCGTGCAAGGAAAAATACCTTCCAGTAGCCCAGAGGGATACTAGGGAAGAAACAGGCAGCAATGGAAGAGGCCACCACCTGGAGATGGGGCTTCATCAAACTCCAGATCTCACAGGTAAATTAGCAACACTACAGCTATGTCCGAGCAGTTCTAGCCTTCTCACTAGTTTTCTAGACTGTCCGGTGAGAATGAGACTGATCCTAACCTCTGCTCCCCTGAATGAAACACACACCACTCTAGTTTCAGTATTACGAGAGCTTGGAATAAAGCCTAAAACGATTCATTTTTACTACTCTTACATGAACAGATACCAGCTAACTTACTAAGAAAAATAGATTTTTGTCAAAATAAAAATACTTAAACAAAAAAAACCACAACAGACTCATCAACGACTTTGTCAATCTTCGTCTGACAAACACAGTATCTGATTTACAGTATTCCGGTATTTATTAGAACAGCTTGTCAGAACAGAGCTGATATGGTTTGACTGTTCTTTTCAGTAACAGCAAGCTGCAGTTCTGTGGCGCTTATCTGGATAAATAGAAATTAAAATCTTGAAAAAAATTAACCCTTTTCTTATTATCTAAGGCATAGTTGTTGCCACAAGCACGCAAGATATCACAAATATTTGAACTTTATCATTACAGTTGGCCAAAGCACTAAGAAAAATCATCAAGTTCATTTCCAGATTCCCATTTTCTCAGAGCTGCAGAGTACTGAAACAGTTAGTATGGGTTTACATCTCCCTCTCATTGTGAAATCATGATTTCCCACACTTCATCTCCTAGGTGAAAAGAGAGGTTATATATCTTGGTCGGACTTCCCAGGCAAGAGCTACACTTGACAAGCTGACACTAGCTTGCAGTGATCCAGCTGCAAATTTGAACACTTCACTGCATAATAATGTATCGCCTATCAAATTTTCACTGTGTGCCTCCTTAGAGGCGTAGTTTCAAAAACTGCAGAAGCTGCATCAAAAAAACCAGCGGCATTCACAGGTACACACAAGTTTGCAATGTTCCTGTCATTACTGCTTTCATATGATGCAGTTCAAAGCCACACTTTTACTCCTACTTCTATTTCTAGCCTGCCTCTGTAGTGGAATTAGCTCCTCAGTTTTTACTAAATAGCCACTTTTTTTCCCTACTCTATTCCAGACTTAAACAAATTAACCCTATGGTTCCCTTAAAAATTAAGAAATCATTTCTACAGGTGCTGAAGAGCATACAAGTAGCCACACCTTAAGAATGCTTTAGGGGACATACTCGGTGTATTTAAAGCATAAGGTGTCTAGCATAAGAACTGTCTTTATTTTCATGTATTCTACCACAGTGAATATCCACAGCACTAACACACAATCTGTTTGGCCTGAGCTATCTAAAACAGCAATGAAAAACAAGTATTAACTACAGTGCCACAAATCTGCTTAAACCTTTTTGCTAGCTAGCGAATACGACTGCTGGAAAGACTTTCCCAGGACTGGTACCCTACAATACTAGCTTGTACTGGTAAAAGGTCGTAATAAAAGTAGTAATGACCATTTAAGCACTGGAAAGATGTATTTTTATATTGTTTATTTACATACTGGTTTTCTAATGGGAAAAATAACCCACTGGTCTGTCTTTCTGAGTCAAATAACAACATTAAAGCACCTGAGTTAAGCACTGGCACAGGCTGCCCAGGGAGTTGGTGGAGTCTCCGTCTCTGGAGACATTCAAACCCCACCTGGACGCATTCCTGTGCCCCCTGCTCTGGGTGGCCCTGCTCTGTCAGGGGGTTGGACTAAATGATCTCCAGAAGTCCCTTCCAACCCTATGATTCTATGATTCTGCTGACAAGTACAGTCATAAAGCTCACCAGTAAGTCACCCCAGATTAAATGGGATATTTATCCACAAGTCCACGCTCTATGGCAGAGAAAGCAACTGTAATATTGGCTTACAAGGTAGCAACCAATACAGGCTGCCACAGACTGCCCACATCCTCTAATGACAACGACTGGCTCCCGTTCTAGGCACTGAAGCTGAAAGTACTCTCAGGGAAGTACTTCTTCGCATCCAAGAGCTTCAGATCCTTGGGCAAAGGAATAACCAGTGGTCCTTATGCCTCCAGTATAACTGCTGTGCTCCAGAAGTACATCGCTGAAGGAATGGATCATATCGCTTTTACTGAACCCTTCCTTCTTCTCAATACACATTTTCAGTTATTCCCAGATGAGCCTCTGATGTAAAAAAACCCCAGAGATTCCTAATCTCCATATTGAATCAGTAGAACGAGGGGAAACAAGTAATGAGGAAAGATCAGAGCAGGCAGCTTAAAAATCCTGTGGAGCCACTGTATACATGTAGCAGCTATGCTGCCATGACAGTGGGAGCCTGCTTTTAGCTATTTTATTGGCTAAATTGGACAGCATTTTATTACCTCTACAATAAAGCAGATAATCCTAATGCATTTTCCTGACATTTGTAAACGGAACTTGCAAGCAGTCAGAAACTAAAAATAGAGCTAGCACAGTAAGCCACAAATCTGCCACTGCCTCCACCTGCACAGCAACATCAATTTGTGAAGTCTGTCAAACTACAGGTCAGATTTTGCTCTAATTCCTCCAGCCCTTCCAAAGTGATCTCAAATAAAGAAAAACATCCCAGTTCTCACCCATTCTACCCTCAACAAAATAAGGGGTTTATTAATTTCCATGTGCCTCAGAAAAATCATATGACTATGAGGGAGGTGATTCTGCCCTTCTACTCCGCTCTGGTGGGACCCCACCTGGAGAACTGCGACCAGCTCTGCAGTCCTCAGCACAGAAGGTCATGGACCTGTTGGAGCGGCTACAGAGGAGGCCACGAAGATGGTCAGGGGGCTGGAGCATCTCTCCTATGAGGACAGGCTGAGAGAGTTGGGGTTGTTCAGCCTGGAGAAGAGAGGGCTACAGGGAGACCTTATAGCACCCTTCCAGTACCTAAAGGGGGCCTACAGAAAGGATGTGGAGGGATTTTTTACACGGGCAGGTAGTGATAGGACAAGGGGTGATGGCTTCACATTGGAAGAGGGGAGACTTAGATTAGATATCAGGAAGAAATTTTTCACCATGAGGGTGGTAAAGCACTGGAACAGGTTGCCCAGAGAAGCTGTGGCTGCCCCATCCCTGGAGGGGTTCAAGGCCAGGCTGGACGGGGCTCTGAGCAGCCTGGGCTGGTGGGAGGTGTCCCTGCCCAGGGCAGGGGGGTGGCACTGGATTATCTTTAAGGTCCCTTCCCACCCAAACCATTCTATGATACTATGACTAGGGCCCTAACCCTACAAAATCATTCCAATTTAACTCTTCAGCCATCTAGTCTCCCACCAGCCTTTGCCAGGTCTAATCCATTTAAAATGTGTTCCTGGAGAGCCAGGACCCTGCAGTGATCCTGGGCCTCTCCTTTCCTTCTCTGCATTGGCGGAGCACCCTGGTACCTTTGTGCACAAATGCAGGAGGCAAGAAATAGGACAGGAAATTACCTCTGCCTCCAGTTCTCCCAAACAAAAATCTTTGGGATGACTCTGGCTACAAATGAGAGATGGTATATACAAACAGCACCTCCATCTGTCATAAAAATCTCTTCTTACCTACTCAGAGAGGGGAAAACTATTTTTAGGAAGCTCCTCTTGATGGGACAATCACTCCATCATGTTTGCTTTGAAATTAGTCTTTTTGAAAGTCTAGTCTTTTGCCTCTCGGCACATAAAATAGCATGGCTTCAAAACAAATGACCTGCACTTCACAGAAATCAGGTCGGTGATCTGAGCATCACTGGACGCGTGGAGTTTATTTCCATATATATTACCATACATATCTTGCAGGTTGTACAGAGTCACAAGCAAGAGGAACTGGAAGTCATGCTGAATCAGAAGTGAAACTGAAATACAGCCTGTTTTCATTGCCCAGTGTTGGTAAAACATCAAAAACTAATGTTACAATAAATATTTCAAAATAAATCCTTTCCAAGCAGAGAAAACCAAATGAGTAATACTTTCTAAAAATCCCTCACAACTGAAGGCAAGGAACAGACCTGACTATGTTACTAGATGATACCATTAACACTTAGAAAAACCGCTACTGACCAGGACCAACAGGCACACTACATTTCCCCAGCCACCTTCTCCCCTCCCAAAAAATTCTAGTACAGCAAAATTAATGGCTTTTTATGCACATGCCCCAAAATTCTGCAATCAGTACAGTAGCTACAGATGGCTGCTAAACATCCAATCTCTCAGACACAAATCTGCCAGACATCTAATCTACACAGGCAGATCCAGTGCTATCCATCAGTGTCACGTTCCTACACCCACATTTCTATCTGAAAGTCATTGGAATAACTGCACCAACCCTATCTATACAAAACCTTCAGCTTGTTTTCCCAGTTTATAATTGCATCAACATGGTAAAGACCCTTATTTATGAGCAATACCATTTTACCGTTAGGAATGTATCTACCAAGTGGAAGCGTAAGTTTAATGTATATTAAACCTGGATCTCGATGTCGATCTCATTAGAATTTATGATGATTTGTAAAGAAGTCCCCAAGAGGGTTCATTTTTCCACCTGCCTGAACAGTGTCATAGTGACTCTGTGCAGAATGAACCGCAGCAGAGTCCCAGGAGACTTCTGTCCTTGGGGAAGACTCAGCTGTGGGATGTGAGTCCATGAATGGGGCTCTAAAGGAGCCAGACATCATGTCCTCAGTTCTCATGCTGCCTGGACTACAGGCAGGGATGGAACTTCGGCCTTCTAAATGTCTACAAGAGCAACAAAGCTAAGGAAGCTAGGGTTTACTACTCCTTTTCTTTAAAAAGAAAGTGCAATAATTTCTTGTTACAGAAACAGTAGAATTTCAGGGCTTTGTGCAAAAGTTTTCCTTTGAGTTTAATCCAAACAATTCTTTCCAGCTTGCTGATAGAGTAGCAAAAAAAATTATCATCATCTCTGACTTCAGGATTTTTTGTCTTAAATCATTAATTTTTCAATGTTTCAACTTCAGAATTTTTTTAAAACCTATTTTTTGTGCTTCTTGCATAGAATTAAACGTCATTTCTCCCTTAATTCCCTTTGTTTACATTTTTTCTCATTGTATTTGTCTCATGGCTGCATCAGTGCCTCCTGGTAAAAGATCAGAAGACTTCTGTTGCAGGGGTTAAATATTCACAGCGTTGGCTTTCAGGCAGGCAGCAGGGATGTAGCTATCCCAGACTGATTATTCATTATGCTGTGGTACTCACCAAGAGTAGCAATCTCAAAGAACAGCAAAGCAGTCCCCTCCTAAAGCTTACTCTGTTTCCTGATTCACTTGTGTTTAATTTGTTTTCCAATTTACTCTGGAAAGAGCACCCACGCCTCCACTGGCATGTCCCACAAACGAACAGAACAGACTGGGCAACCGAGCAGGACTGCACAGTCCTGAACTATGAGACAATCCTACTACAAAAAATAGGATATAACTTATCAAATGACAAAAAAATTAACCACATGGAAAAAACAGGGAACCAGCTGTCTCTGCAATACACAGAAGACAGTCTCCAAGAGCATTCCCATAATATTTAAAAAAAAACCCAAAACCCGAAACAAGCAAACACTGAACGATAGAGACACGCATACACTAGAGGTAAACCTGTTCTGATTTCAGAAAAAATAACGCCTGGGCTCTCTTTTAACAGCTGCTGAAATATCTTCTAGAAGCCTTCACTGTCACCCTTCAGTGAGTATAACACTAAAAAATGCTCAGCCAAATATACCAGAGCAGCCAGTTTTGCATGCTGCTCTTTCCAGCACAGAGAGAGATGAACATGAGAAACCATTTGTTGAGGGAAAGCTTTTTGTAAAAACAGAAAGCAGGCAACTCCAATCAGGCAGAGTTAAGAGCAATTTCCAGGGTTGCTCGGAAGTGCACGGAGGGGTAAAAGGAGAGGATACGCTGTCCCTGTGCGGAGCAGGTCTGGGAGAGAGCAGGACCCCTCCTGTCCAGCATCCCGCTGCTTCTCACACTCCTGTGCTTCCTTTCTCAGCTGCCAACCTTCTGTTTTCAAACCAGATCAGCTCAAAAAAAGAACGCAAAGAAATAAGAGAAAAGGAAGAGTGGTATTTTTGTTCAGTTTTGGCTTTCCAGGGGGCAGGAACTAAAAAAGGGCCCATATGTTATAACTCCAGTTGAGGTTTATCGGGATACTAAATGCATGTATTTGCATTTAAGAACAGAAATAAAACAACTAGAAGGTCTATAAGAAACATACTAGTTTTCCTTCCAGGCACATGATGCAAAGTCTCTGCAACTGAATATGCAGGTGCATAGTTTAATCTGTTCTTTTTCAAATGGGGTCACTTGAATTGCCCAAAATAACTCAGTGCAATGACATTAAAGCACATTGTCTTTTAATGAAACTATGTATTATTGATGCCCCAATTCCAAATATAACAACTGAAATAGTCTAGAACATTGCAGATGCCCGTAACTGCACATTTACCAGGGAAGCTTTTGCAGCTTATACCTACAATCCACAGGCTTTGTAATTTTGAGCCTGAAATTTCCAAAGCCAAAGAAAGCAGAATTAGGCCCTGGACAGGGCAAGGAAAGAGCAGCACCTTGGCTAAAAAAGACATAAACGACCAGAAATGTTGAGTGATACCAGACACGCAGCTGGTTCTAAAGCCCTGTGGCCAAACTCACGGTGTCCAAATGAAGGTTATCTAGATTTAATGACCTAGGAGACTCTCCAAAGGCAAAATTTCTCCCATTTTTTGTGTTTTACTGGCTGGAGGCAAAGCTAGCAAAGAGGCATTCAGGCTCTACACAGCATAAAAAATTTATTCTTGGGAGTTTGGCCAGTTGCTTTAGGTTTTACCTGATTTAACAGAATAAGCCAGAAGACTGAAGTGAAGCTTTGTAAACCCTTATCTGACTTAAATGGGTTTCTGGAAGCTTCAAAGAGATCCATTGAACTCATATTTTATACATGTAAAGCCAAACCTGTAACAGCTTGGACATAGGCTAAACATTTTTACCGTTCATTGAAGGGCTTGAATTGTTAATAAAAGAACTGAAATACTGCCGTTATCCTCAGGTTCTGGTAAGTTCCTGTCCTGTGGTCACATTAAAAAGATGGAAAGATCCTTTCAAAAAAGTATCATACACAAACTACAGCTCAGATGTATTAACACAGAATTTACATGCTACAGGCTAATTAGAGCACAACCAATAATAAATAAGTCATTATCACTGGTTGTGCTAGGTACTGTGCTATGTATTGGTGTATATATGAAAAAATTCTAGTTAATTAGCTTTTATTCAGAACATATGCACATTTAAAAGAACATAACCAGTGAGAACTGCATCTCCCCACCCTGGTTATTTGTCTCCATTACTGAAAAGAAGCCTAGTGGTTTAATTCTACAAAGATGCTTAACTTTAAGTTTGCCAAATTTAGACAAAATTAAATACATCAGAAAAGCTAAAATGCCAAACCTCCAGATTCTGCATCTTTTTTATTTATTTAGTCCCTATTTTTATGCTACTATTTCAAACTTGACTTGTGAATTTTATTTTCAACAGTTGTATATCAGGCATCAAGACCATTAAAACAAATCATCAACGCTGCTGTTAAAAAGACAAGTCCAGTTTGAAAGAACTTCTAAGAAACATAAAAAATTGTCTACCATCATAAAACCTAATTCTCGGAATGCTACAAAGATGCAAACCACAGGCCTTATAGTGCAGACAAACAGTATTTCATTAGTTGGTATTTCAGGTTCAAAATCCTCACACCAGCAGAGAAACATAACACAGCTTTAAACATCTGGAATCACACTACAGTACAACCTCTGCTCCGTATAAACTGGCTGACCGAACTGCAATACGGAGGATTTAGACCAAGAGAGGATTTCATTAGCTCTGCCACATATTATATTTCTTTCTAGTACTCCAACTATCCCATACCTTAAAAAAGAAATTTTAAAAAATTATTAAAAAAAAAAATCTGTCTGTGGTTTAAGTCTACTCAAGTTGGATTCTTCCTGGTGTTCTTTAAATTCAGGGAAAAGAAACACATTTTTAGCCATGGTAAGCATTCAAAAACAGTCCACAAAAGCACTGGCTAAATTCTCACTTTTCCACATTAGCTGTAAGAACCCTTTCTTAGCATCTGCTATCCACAGTACAACACAGGTGAATGTTCTAGTTTTAAACACAGACATGCCAGATAATAATATTTTCACTGGAGTTCCATGTGAACTTCAAACTACACATTTTTGATCAAAGGTCCTTTTTTCCTAGAATTTCAGTAAAATTTTAAGCAGCTCAATGGATGCAGCAATGAATTGCAAAATTTTGAATTTACCATAGAACTTTTTCCAACTAAATTAGAATCTATTTCATTTTATTCGATGGATTTTAACTTTTTCATTCAGTATGTGTGTGTAGAAAGTCATATTGTTTGATGTCATTATAGACATATAACTGTATTTACAATTTCCTCAAATAATAAATCAAAACAAACAATTACAGTAGTCTCCCAATTCCACAGATAAGGAAACAGAACTGGATCAGGGATCTGAGGAGATACTTGAAGATCAGGGATCCAGAATAAGTTTAACAGGCAGACCAACAAGAGAGAGTGTAATTCAAAAGACACATCAAAACGTCTTACTAAGTAACGTTCGACAAAACCCTTAAACATTCCCTTTTGTAGGATTTTTATCTATAAAATGGGATGAAAGTACTTACACGCTTCAGGATGTTACACACGGGGAAAATCATTTTACCATATGGAAGCATCTAGTAATTCTGCAAAGAGTGACAGCAGGCACCATGAATATCTATCTGCTTGAATAAACTGTTTGGTGGCATGATCTGCCTTTTATAATAATTCACATTCTCAAAGCATTGCCTTAACTTTCAGTGCAAACTTTAACTATAGAAATTGGTAATCGAATTAGAAATGATCTGCATGATCTTTATGGCATTCCCACAGTTTAAGAGTTGTAAGACACTCTATTTTTATAATAGAAGGCTTCCTTCAGCACAGAGATATAGCAGCACTTCAGAAGCGCATCAAGTGCTGAAAAACCATTCATATTGAAAATAATGTAGTATTGCCCTTTAACTTGCATTACTATAATGTAATTACTGAAACTAATTGACCAGCGCACCCCCATCAATGGCTTATTACAAGCTCATTTTTGTCCTGCTGAAACCTCTCGAACAGAAATGCAGTGAGACCCATGAATGCAAAGGTGACTATTTTAAGCATCCTCCATTTTAGATACTTTTGAAAGGTTCTGAATTTAGAACACAGAAAAATGAGTCCATGCAAAATTGTCAGTTGGAGACCCAATAATGAAGACACCCAAAACAATTATGAGAAAGAGCTATTAAAAACTACATTCAAACTCAGGTAAATGAGAATATATAGACAGGTTGATGCTTTTTTTTTTTTTAACAATTTCTAGTGTAATGATTTATCTGTGTTGTATTTTTTTTGCAAAAATCACATGAATACAACAGGAAATCTGTCAGAGGGACTGAAGGTAAAATAAGATATCTGCTTGTCACTGGAGTTGGTATTTTTATCTGGTTCCTCCCTCAACTAACAGGTGGTTAAGTCCTGCAGTTCTGTTCTTGAGGAAGATAAACAGGATTTGAATAAATCCTCTGCACACACACATTTGTGATTTAGAAATCTAAGGCTGCTACCCTGCCTGGAGCCCATCCGTGCCTGGTTCAGCGGATCCTGGGACAAGGAATAGCCACTCTAACCTGGAAGCCGGAGGGCACAGAGCACAATCCGGTGCAGAAGGGCCCGTGCCTTTCCCAGCACTTCCTACACTGCCCAGTGACAAATGACACGACTGAGTCCCTCTATCGTCAGTGGGGACAGCACAAGAGCGGAGTGGAGTAATGCAAAGATGGACAGGTTTTCCTTAACATAATTTAAAAAAACCCCACCAAACAAAAAACTGGAGGCTTGTATTAATTTTTCTATGCTTGGCTTTTATGAATATGCAATGAATGGAACATGGTAAGTGAAGACAAGACCAGAAAAAATTCATACTCATGACATTTAGTCTCATATTAAATGTTCGTTCTCTGAGCATTTTAATGACCTTAGCAATACGAAAACCAGGGAAGATTTGAACTGAGAAGCTTTGGTCATTGAAAAATAATTAGTCATCTCTCAGCCTTTTTCATCATTCCTATCAATTTCAGAGATAAGACACCTATCACGGTACCCCTCATTTTAATTAGATGGCTAGTGAGCTGCTCCAGAACGAAAACAAGCTGCCAAATACAATTAAGCCGCCTGCCAGAATATACCACAATATTATAGAGATTTTCTTTTCGCAAAGTGAGATTAAGAATGCAAACCATCCCAGCCACCTCAGTCAATTAGTGGAGAAAGTTTAAAACCTAGATTTGCAGATGCATTTTAAAAAAAAACATTCCAATTTAAAGTTGTTTTTTGGTGCAAAAGTCTTTAGATAGCTCATCTGGCTGTGGGAGAGGACATCTGATCAGACTTCTCCAGCTGGAGACAGGCAGTCCATTTCAGTACGTAGGATCCTGAAGCCTGTTCTCAGAGGTGAAGATGTCGGACACGGAGCACATCATGCTAAGGACACCTCTATGAAGTCCTAGACAGGAAATACGCTGCTCCCTATTTCATTAAATCCTTCCATTAAATCTTCAATTTTAACAAATAAGAGTTTAGTTCCTGACATTTAACATCTTAAACTTCTAAAACTCTCACGGGAGCATTCCCTCACTCTAAAAATCTGCACTTTAAAAAATGCAAAATCACTTGCAGTCCCTGCACTGGTCTGTACGTTCAAGAATTCCTGTCTGTGGCGTATTTGACAAAGCACTAAAATTCAGACATGCAAGAGTTATACTGGAATAAAGTAATATTTATTTTGGAGCTGAGGGTAAATTGGGAAAACTGCCACAATTTTACACAATAAATTTTACTGGCCAATTTTGTTAATAAGCCTAAAAAATGCCAAACAACTATGGTAGTTCTGGAGCAGGAAATATTTTCATAATTTATTTCAGTACTGTCCTATCAACATTTATTTACATTTAATGTATTGTCAGATAGTTTGCAGCAGTTTGTCACCTGGATTCTTACACTATAAACTCATTTCTGTGGCCAGATAACTGGAAAGCAAGAGATGACTGAAAATGTTGCCTTATTATTTATTCAGTTAGACCAACTGGCAGATTTTAATCATCTGTTTCAGTATATTGTATCATGGGTCCTGATCAAAGTGACACTTAACTAACATTCCTATCTCTCTTTGGGAAGATTATTTTATTTGCACAAAGTAGTTAACTAGTCCAGGTAACTGCAAGAAAAATGCACTGATAAAGAAGCTTATGTGTTGCTATTCACTGTGTGTAAGCAAGCTGATGAACACACTGACTCCCACCCAAGTCAACAGGGCTCTGAGAAACCAGGGGTTTGCTCACAAAATAAATGCTGAAACTAGGATCTAATACGTATAAAGACGTTTGAGTTCTCCAAGCACAGAGGAAATGACGTTTGTCATTTTGCAGCCCAAAAGAGAACATAGGAAGCCATACAAGTATAAATCTTGAAGACAGTCACTCCCTACAGCTCTTACTCCACAAAGCTATCCATTCTTAGTTTTATTTTAGCATTGTCTTCAATGCAAGGCATGTTGGCTCATTCCTGCCTAGTATTTTTAATCTTTTCTATTCACAAATACACTGTAAAGTATGCAAGTCCAGAGATTCTCTTTGCTGGACCTTCTTTGCCCACGCTTTTTTGACTAAAAGTCATTTTGCATGTTTTGTTAGCAGGATTTCAGCCCAACAACTAAAAGATAGTAGACGCTTGATTTACTTCTCATATGGCTGCTGAAACTTAAAGAGCTCTTCAAGTTTGAACTGGATTATTAATGCTCCGTTAATACAGATCAGCAAGCAATAAAAATTCCCCCTACTTACACAAATTTAATTAAACATCCAAGTCGTGAACACAGACAACTCTGATGCATAAATCGAAAGTCAGGATGGAGGGAGAAAGAAAAAAAAGGAGAAAATTCTCCGTGTTATCTTTTTATCTTTCTAGGCGGAAATAAAAAAAAAAACTTTGGGGAGAGAAGCAACTGTCTGATGCCTCTCTGTTGAATTTAACTGTAGGAAGGAATTGCAAGCCCTTCAGAAAAATCTCTTCCTCAGACAATGCACTAATTTTAACAATCTATTGCTAAGTACCGCAATAAAGAAGGCTGTCACCAATCCTACTTCCGTGGTGTAATACAGAGATGCTCCGCTAGCAAGTATGACACACACATACTGTACACACAAAATAGCACTGCAGTCAAGAGCAAAACGGTATATTAAGTTAACTGTGAGCTCGAAGTCATTAAGTAAAAATTACAATGAAATGTGAGTCTTAGTAACAAATTTCCTTTGTTCTGTGGCTTTTGATTAAGTAGTAGCTTTTTAAAGCAGTAGTTCTAAATAAACCTTCTCAGAAACAGGTAATGCTGATTTTCTAACAAAAACATTTAAAAACTGTTACATTTTTCTTCCAGTTGCACAGTCTTGACAACAGGCAGCAGTAGGAAATCCTACTCAGCAATTCACAAGACCAAAAAGATTGCAACAGCTTCCCTGAAGGATGTAGAGTAAAAGAAAAACTAGGAAATTATTGACATACCACACTACTTTACCTCTCTCCAATTTTAGAGTAATTGGCTTGACACATCTACTCCTAATTGTGATCAAAGGAACAGAAAACTTCCAGTCCTGTCTCTATGAGATGAGCTTAATTTGTTTGGACAAAAAATACTCCAGGTAACATCAGAAAAAACACGATGATAAGACAGGAGGATATTACAAAGTTGTACCTTGATATTTACAACATGCAACTGTGTCAATATAGCTCGAACTACATGAATTATTATTTTGTGTTCTATGCACAAGTACTCCAAGGAACAAGCTCGTGAAAAGTGGTAGAAACATATCGCAGCATAAAACCCTCCATGTCAAGCAGCATACACCTCTTCTTTCAACATACAAAGGGCTTTTGCTGTTGCTCTTTTTGGTGGTGGTTTTTTTTCTGTTATGCAGGCTTATTATTAGCATGAAACAGCATCAAAACTGGTAAGAAAATTTCTATATTTCACTATACAGGGAATGTTTAAAGCAGAGGTGACATGTGCCTGACTTGCAATCAAAATGACTTTTCAGTGGAAGACCCTAAGGACCAACAATAACAATCCATGGAGTCATCTACAGTATCTTGACTGAATTTTTCTAAAAAGGTAAGCATAGTCTCTAAAAATCCAGTCTCAAGTTTTCTGCCAGTAGCACTTCTGAAAATGGAGCTAACTTTAAAAGGGTTAACATGTTTTCCACAATCATGACACCAACAGTTCTAAAAATTTTTGTTGGCAATGATATATTTCTAAAGACATTGCTTCAGATTATTTAAAGTGAAAAAACACACACATACATTTTTGTCATTCTCAGATCCTCATCTGCTCTGCCTTTAGAGGTAAGCCAGTATCTAGTCATTCTCTGGCTCTGTGCATCAAGTAATGATGCTTTTTTTCTTATTATTCGTAAACCATGTTGAGCATACTTGCTTATTTATGAAAAGAGAAATCTAGAATTACAAATACCAGAATGCTGGACTTGTATTTTAAAAATGCAGTGGTCTGAACTTGTAGTCACCAACCCTGATCCTTGAGTCTGAGATAAACTCACTAGAACTGGTAGCTTTGTAACACTACTGTAGCATTTCATACTGGCCAGAGTTTTCTTGCTCACTATTCTCATGGTGTTGGACTTACTGCTTCCCTTATTGGCGACGAAAGGCTTTGAACTTTCTTGGCCTGATGCCCCAGTATGGCTTCAGTCCGATTCCCTCAATGACGCAACCACCGCTGCCCCTAGTGATTTCAGCTGCCTACTGCCTGATGAGGAAAAGCTGTTCCTTTTGCAAAGCCTTCCAAGCCAAAATAGGTATTTCATATTCAATTACAGCTATAATTATGTCAACTTATTCACTGCCTTTGATGACCTCTCAGCCTCCCTCCCATGTAATACACCCTTTTAAGTTTACAAGTAATTGTATTGTTTTCCCTGCACCGCTTTTACTCATCTCTTCTTTCCTGCTGCGTGGCGGTCAGAGCCATACTACAACGTTACGTATGCTTCGCAGCAAACAGAAACTGCAGCAAGTTCAATCAGCCACTTTAAGAGAAAATCAAGAATAAAATCAGCAGTGTAAAACTAATGTAAAAGATCTGAAGTTAATGTGTACAAGCACAGAATTTATATATCTTTGTAGTGATGTTTATAGAAGAGTCTAATAAATATTTTCCCTCTACCCCAAGGAGGTCAACTCTCAAGTTAGAAAATATTACTGCAACATTCAAAGAAGGAGACTGTAGCACCACAATACTAATATCATACGAGAAAAGTCACTTACTTTTGGAAAGTGGACAAAGCAAGATACTTTTTATTGGCTGGGCATGCTGGTTGGTAAACTAGGGTCCAAAATAAGCCACTTCATTAATAACTTGGTAATTGCTTCTGACAAATTACTGCTTTTGTTGAAAATGAGGTGTTTACTGAACAGCAAATACAATCAAGGATTAAAAGGTGCTTAGCAGGAGTTAGTAAGTAAATACGATGGCAAGAACTTTAAATAATAAACTGTGAATGATTTTTGTTGATGCTGCACATTACTCGATGGAAATTATTTTCTCGATTGTTTCTATTATTCTGTGTCACGGAGCAACATGCAACAGTCATTAGCTGATCCATACCTTTTATGTTCTTTAATAAATTCTGGATTAAAAGTTTGCAGCTCTATACTGACACAAGTGGAATCAATGAATTCTGAAGTTCTACTGAGAACTTGTATTCTGTTCCATTCTGATGTTCTACTGAGATCTTCTACTGAGAAATTGTAAAAACAGGAGTTGGCATTTGGGAACTGTAGTACTGAACACAGACCAGATGATTCACTTCACAAAAGGTAGCACAGAAAACAGTCCTAAAGAGAAAAGTTACTGGAGACAGCTAGAAGAATATATGCATGAAACAAACCAAAACAGTTTTATAGATACTCGGTAAAATGAGATATTTAAAATTAATTCAAATTGGCTGAACCTGCCAATTCTGGTTCCCTGGCTCCACCTACCAAAAATACAGTCTTTACCTTTTATTGACACAATTAGTTTGTCAGATTCAGACAGGAGTCTGAATTAGCAGTGAGCAATACATACATTCTGATTTTTACGCCTTAAGAAATGTTTCAATATTTACTGTAACTTTGATTATTTGTGATTTTGGATCTAGCATTAGTCACACTAGAATAGCTAGATCTTAACACCGTGTGATGTTCAGACGAACTCTCAGAAAAGCCATTCTACTGGTGCTAAATTCTTTTTTAATTTCTGTCTTGCAGCTGACCTGAAGTAGACACACAGCATCTGTTTCCTCTCAGCACCATTTCCAATTTATTCAGCTCCCTACCAAAAAATATACTACCGAAAAAATCTCACTGCAAAAACACAGCTTTAAACAAAGAACCTCAAATACTTAATTGCCTTCATATGACTATTGGAAAGAAAAATTTTTACTCCTGTACAATGAGACACGTGGTTTGGGTTGTTTCAAAGCAAATCCACGGACATAGACAAAGGCTAACCTCTCGGTGTGATGAGCCTCCCTCTTCTATACCATGGTATTTACCAAATCTCGTTGACTCGCAGTGACTCACCAAACTTCTATATGGTTCCTGTAGTTTGAGGAAGATTAACCATTGCCATTGGATAAACAAGGAGAGAAATTACAATCAATCACAAAATGCAAATGTGGTTATAGACTTGTTTATTCTATCTCATTTTAATATAGAATTTGTCATTAAAAATCAGGTCTTATACAGTGCCCAACAAAATCAATGGAATGACTTCAACTGATCTTAGTATACACCGGACCAGATCTACAGCTTGTTTAGAAATATTGTTTTGTTGTTACTCATTTTCCATGCAGTAAGTATGTACACCTACGGAAGTGGATTTATAACCTTTTCTAAAAGTGCATTAAAAACCTTCTAGAAGTGGTGTCCTAATTCACTCTTGAAGGTAGCTCACTACAAAGCTCTAGACTTAAAGAACTTCAAAGAAAATGTCTTATTTTTGAAGTTAATCTGCTCGAACAAAATGAAAGCACTTAGGCTCTTTCAATGTTACTTAAGCCCTATGCCTGAATACCGACATTTCTGTAGTTTTTCCGCAACAACTTGAGAACATTTTTTATTCCTTTTAAAATTAACTTCAAGAAGAAATTCTGACCATAGGCAAATAAAATGTCAAATTAAAGCACATCAGGAAAGTACTGGTTCATCCTTCAACTTCGAAAGAAATACTTAAGAATCCACTTAAAAGTTTATTACAGCAAGGATAATGAAAATACCCTTTCCTTCTTAAAGAAACACTAATGTAGCTTAAAGAAAAATATGTAACTACCTTTTATTTTACAGCCAGACAGAAACATTGACTGAAAAGAAGTATCTAAAACCAGCATCAATGAAAACCCCGCGTGATGTTACCACACAGATCTGTATAATTATTTAAAATGTTGTAAGACAAAGCAATGTCTGCATAGCAACTTCTGCAGAGAAGATGAGCTGATTTCCAGGAGAATCTGGTCAATTAATTATATACCTTTTATGTTACTTTAAAGATGCAGGTCCTCTCTGTATTACAGATTTTAGTGTAATGTGTTCTTGTGACACATAATGACATTATTAGAACACGAAACTTAAACACGCATGTATTCTTATATTTCCTTTGGTTTTTGGAACTACTGCAGAGCTAGCACCACCTCCAAAGCTGCTCAAATAACAAAAACCACAGTGAAAATGACTAGCCAAAACCAATCCCTCAGCCCCTACACATTACTAAGAACCTGAGAAGCTACAATGAAGCATAATTCGCAATGAATCAAAACAAATGCAAATTAGTCATTCGTACATATCTTCCAACTAAAAAAAAGGACCACCTTAGCACAGCAAAGCAAAATATGCTTCCATGTGCTTTCCATGCATATGGAGGAACAAATGCATAGACATTGGGAAGATGGAAAGTAATCCAAACCGAGTGGACAGATGTGGCAATTTGTAGAAACACAGAATAGTGCTAATAAGGAGCTACTCTGTGGGATAAGCTGGAAGAAGTAGAGTTGACCTGAAACATCAAAGAGCAAGATGGAATAGTCACACTTGTCAAGATCCTTTCTCAGGTCCCAGCCTTGTCTCATCACCAGAAAACGCTTCAAATGGGGCAAAGCAAAGGAAACTGTACACGGGCTTAAATGACGTCTTCAAATTCAAGCACCCAAAGCCAGCTACTCCTTACCCTACATAACACAATATATGCCGCCAAAGCAAAAGGAGAGAAGCAACATTCAGCTGCCTAGATTGTAGGTTCAAAATAATAGACAAGGTGTTGGCTTCAGCTTGGGCAAGCCTGAGACTTCTGCTTTGTCCATTTATGACACATCTTCAGCGGTTGCCATGACAACGCTGACATCTCCCCATGCCGTGACGCGCTCTTAGTTTAAATATTGTATAAATGAACATAAATCTTTCATAGATCTCATGCAGCTATTGTTTGTGAAATGGGGGCAGGATTCCTCTTCTCCGTTTTGTTAGAGGAAGAAATATTATACAAATCAGTCATATTGTTATTCACTGAACACTGAAAAATTTCCATAGCCCAACCCAGCATAACATTAATATTTTTTATGAAAAGCTGTATAGTAAGGCTCCTGTATCTTGAGTGCAGGAAAGGACGGTTTCAACAAGTTTTCTGCCCTGAAAAATTCATGTGTGTTGGAAAACAAGACCTTCATGATAACTTATTTTCCACGTAGCAACTTAAGCTATCTCAACTGAAAGAATTTTTTAAAATGTTGACATATTCCAAGGGAGCATTTTGCAGAGATTTCCAATAACTAGTTTTTGATCTTTTAATTTTAATTCCTTTTGGATGTTATTCATAAACATTGAAAATCTTCTTAGGATAACAACACTCACATCGGTCTTTAGCTGAGTTTCAAAGCACAAACATGATGCCATACTTTCTCTCAGGGTGTCCTGCACCTGTGAGTCAGTAAAAACTCTTACAGACAGGGTACAGCTTCTATTATCACATACATGTAAACCTGCAAACAGCAATTACATTATTTTCAATGCTAAATTCACAGAAGTATTTGAGATAAATCTAGAAATAAATTAGATCTTCCTAGTTTTCTATTTGATTCAAGAAATTTTAGAACACATACTCAAACAAAGAGGAAAAAAAGAACAGTCAGCCCTTTAAAAAAAAAAAAACAGTACTTTTCCACTGTAAAGGCCTATGAAGACATTCACACAGGTACTACGATGTAAATCTGGCACCCAGTTCATATGCTGTTATCACTTTACATCACTGCTTTTGATACCGATTGGTTGCTTTTTAATAGGGTCATCTCCTAGGGAGTGGACCTACGTCTTCGCAGACAGAGCTGATAATTTCCATCCACGTTGCTACAAAACACGGGTGAGTTTATTTAGGACTGAATGTAGCTCACAGGACTGGGAGTGCACATACTGCATGAGACACTGCTAACATCAGACACAGTGTGGTTTGACTACCATAATAAATTCACATCCTTCAAATCCATTGCCCACAACAAAAACCAGCCTCATCTGTGAGCTCTCTATCCTGTGCCCTTCTCTCCCTACAGAGAACAGGGAGCTTCTACTAACATCTCATAACATACCTGTAAATTTTCTATTACTTATATACAGATATTCCAGAATAAGATGACACTGGGGAGCAGGGCATTTTTGTTTTTAAATACACAGCAATGCTGTAATGACCTATATGGAAACGCATAAGATCAGGCTCATCTTTAATTATGCCCTATATTTTCTTCATAGCCAGGCAGATAGATAGATAGATATTTCATCTTCGTACTTTTCTTTTAGGTTCACTTTTCGTGGCTGCTGTAGCATTTAGATAGAGTTAATCAGTTCCCTCTGGAGTAAAGGCAAGTACTATAAACAGAGCTGCATGGCTCAAGGGATGTTCAGCAAATGTGTTCAATCAACACTTGCTCCTTCTGGAATAAAGAGGATGTGCCTCTGCATCAGATTCAGCCCTTGCCTACTGTTTGAATAGTGCAGCAGTCTCTCTCTATGCCGTAATATGATTTGGACTGAGGGGAAAAGGGCATAGGGTTATTCTAAAACTGCACTGCAATGCCCAGTTTTCATCTAATGAGGATTATCTAATTTACATCTGAAAGCCTGTACCTACTGTAAACCTCCAAGTTACAAAAGAAGGCGTGTGCAGGGCTGGAGCTGCTTGTGGGAGGGCAGATTTAAATTTACTCTGCTAGGACTCTCACTCTCTATGAGTGTGTTAATTATTAACACTAGAATAATGGTTTTATTAAGAAAATGAATAAAATTTTGAAGCACAATATTATCCTTTTTTCTGATTAATGTACATACCTCTAAGTTCATTATAATTGAAAATAGCATAGCATTTGCTGGCACATGAGGTGGTGTGCTCTTTAAACAGTGATAGTGACAGGCAAGTCATTAAGTCGTAATATACACTGAAGAAAGGATTCTTATGAATATCATCAATTAAGTACCAAATAGTAGTCCTGATGCTGTAAACACTCACAGGAACTGGCAATTTCAGCCATGTTTAGTATCTCACTTAAACCGGTAAGATTATCCAAATTCTCCCAAGTAACTCTCTCTCTCTCATTATTTTAGTATATTATAGGTTAATTATGAAAAGATTTGGAGCCTTCCTGACCTATCACTTTACATCCCTGAAACCCATTATGGAAAGATAACACAGAGCCATTGTTGCACGCAGACATGTAGGTTCCTTTCATCTCTTGAGCCAAGTTGTACGACTCCAATTTCCCATTAATTAGATAATCTTTCAGAGGATTATTTGCTAATTATCCTCAGTGTGATTTCACCGTGTGAAAAAATACTCAGGGAAGAGAGACTTCTCTAAGAAACCTGGCATGCTATAGGGAGCACAGCATGGAATACCCCACAGATGCCTCAGGATCCTCCAACTGTGACATTTCAGGTACAACAACCTAGTTGTGTTAACTGCTCCTGGGCAACAGAGTTCCCAGGGCCTATTATACTTCAAAATCATCCAACACCAAGCAGGCCTTTAAATTAAGATTATTTTACTAAAAGGTATGTTTAAGCAACTGCTTGACAGATTTGGAAACAGGCACAAAAAATAAGTGTGATAGCTAATAGCCATGTGTCATTTGTTAGCTATGGGAATTTCCTTCTTTTTCATTCTGCAAGCAGAGCTGAAGACAGACGCAGGAGGGATTTTCACACTCATAATGACCAAGGACTGATTCTTAGATGCAGCAAGTTTTCCAAGCAGCCTCTTCCTAAACAGAAATGCTTGCCTGGGTGGGAATCTTCCCTTATAAATCACCCTACTAGGAACCCCTTATTTCCTCAGGTTTTCCTGCAGTGTTTAATTCTGACAGCAAATTCAGTCAAGAAATATTTGTGCCTTCCTTACTGATTTGTGGCAGTCTTACTTTTAGCTATACGATGGTGCTTTTGAAACACGTAGCCCTTTCTGACAGACCTAAAAAGTACTAACATGTGGTTTATTAATAATATTTGGAGAGCGTGAGTTTCTATACACCCTTGCTGCCTACATGCTTTTTGCAGTAAGACATAAATAAGGGTATTAAGATGATTCAATATACTGGTCGAATGGGCTAAATGTTGAACTGCTGTTTCCATTCGAGCTGAACACGTGGTAAACAAAAAGCACTTTCAGGCAGCGTGTACTTGAAGAAACGTTCTTTTTTTTCAGCCTTGCAATTGTAACTATCCATGCTTTGCAGAATTTCTTTCACAGTCCTGCACTTTCCGTCAGCAGTTAAACCACAGCTGCCTGACACTCATGTGACCAGCTGACATAAGAAGTCTAGTTCTGGGGTTTGAGTTACAGGTTACATCTCTAACCAGTAAAACTCTCTGAAACTGTGACTCAGCTGACATCTGTAACCAGAAAGGATGAAACATCAAGAGAGAGCTGTCAGACTTCTCCTAGCAGTAGCAGAGGTTTATTCCTTCACCTCCTCCCACCTAACCAAACTATGGCGCAGAGTTTTGGCTGCTGCTGTCCTTGACTCTTCTGACTTGCTGCTGCCATATCCCTCCTCATTCATTATTTCCAAGACACAGGAATGCCAGTTCTGTTCCAGGATCTCCTACACCCAAAATCTGAGCAGCAATGTGCAATCACATGACTTGATGCAACTGAGATAAGCAAAAATGATACCTCAGCCAACTATCCAGCAACCAGAAAAGTGATGGATCAATGCTGGCAGCTGCAGACCACAGTCTTGTTTGCTGCTGAGTCAAGTGTTTGCAGCACATTTGACAGTAGCAGCCACAGCCAAGTGTGTTTAACTTCCAGGAGTGTGGAAGCATCCTGCCAGCAACTCTAGAGCCACAAAAATCCTAATGAACACATCATCTAAGTTCATCAGCTTCCAGGTACTTACCGGATGTGAATTTTTGTCACTGAAGTTAAAAGAGCTACTTGGAGAAGGTCAAGCATTGTTAAAGCAGTTGTACAACTTGGGTGCCTTGGGTATACATCAGAAATTTGAAAAAAAAAACCCAAAATGTTGGGTACATGTCTATATGTGAAAAAAGCGTCTACATCTTCTGGTGATTTAAAGGAAAGCTAAAAATCCTTACCTATCATAGATTCATAAATACTTCTTATGCTACATTTCTGGTGTAATGTGCTTATAGATCAAGTATACTCAAGAAGATAAATGTCACTGTCCTGTAGCACTTGTATATATAGCCTAGATAACAAGAATACTTTTTAGTTTAACAGAAAGGAAAGAGAAAAAAAAACCTGCTCAACAAGAGCTGATCATTTACCAGTAAAGATGACTTAGAGCACTTTAGAGGCATCTGGATTAAATGTACACCGCACAGCACTGCCTATACTTTTGTAGAGAAGTAAGGCACCTAAGTTTTGAAGTTAAAATAATGAAATAGAAGAAAATAAGACTGGAGTATCTTTTAATTATCAAGGAAGTAATGACTGTCAAAATGTGTTGTATTTCATAGTCTTGCTTTTAAAATTTTCTATTTTCAAACCCACCACTGAAGTTACATGTGTTATTCATCAAATCAATCCTTGTGATAACATTCAGAAGTCTAACGGATATTTTGTAACTGTTACAAACTTCATGGCTATAAAGATTTGTAAATAGATTATTCTCACTATACCCCATTGAAGACTTCTGAGCACAGATACTCTTATTCACGTGCAACAAACGGTAAGGAATGCAGTCTTCAAAAAAGGAAAAATAATCATCACTACATATATTTCATGCACGTCTGGTAGCCCAGCTTCAAAAATTGGCAATTGCTCTTTTGTCAGTAAATTATTTTATATATATCTAACCATGTTGTCATGCATAGGATCTGAAAGCAGGACACGAACACAATGTTACTTGTCCAGCTCACCTAATAGCCTCCTCCAAAGGAAGGCAAACACATTTTGTTCAGAAAAGGAAAAGATACATTATAGAACATAATATGAAATTATTAGACTCTCTGTGGCATATAAGTGAAAGGTCCATGAGTTAATATGCTGGATATTCTGCAGATGTTACAGATGTGGTCACCATGCTGTCATATTCACAGAATTCCCAGAGCAAGCAAAGCAAACAGGGAAAGAGATACTCAAAACAAAGCCATATGGACAGTACATTTAAGCAAAACCATGTCCCGCATTAATGAACGTGCAACTAACGGTTCAGCTATTCTTCTCTCTTAGTACAGCTAAGGTCAAGGAGGAGAAAACATCCCTAATCTCTGCATTACCATTATGAGAATCATTTTTAATTTAAATTGTCTGGTACACACATTTGCCACCAAAATTGGCTCCCTTTATACTTGTTCCCCGAGAATACAAATGTACTGATGCTTCAGACTCGCTTCTGGACAGTGTAAAGGGCTGCATCTAGTGTGTACCTATACATAATTATTACATTTCTACTGGCATCAAACTGCAATAAAATGTTGAGTTCCTTGGTTGTACCACACGAACACTGCTGTCATTAAAACTTAAAGAACAGAAGCATCTGCATTTTTATTTTCTCTTTCCAGTTGTCTGCAATGCAATCTAAAAGGCCTTGCATCAGATCCAATATGCATATTACAAAAATCTGTTTGATTTCTATTTTTAAAATAACTGGACAAAAACAATAGGTACAAAGTTTCATATGTATAACGAGCAGCACTGGAACAGACGACTTCATTTTCCCTGGCAAACTTCCTATTACAAATGCAGACCTTGAAACACAAATATTAACGTCAACAACAAAAGTCATTTGTATTTATATCTTTTGTGGGCAAAATAGATGCACTTAATGTCACCAATCTTGCCACTACAGTCTACTACAATAATATATTTTAGAAAAATCATATAAATACTCACCTTGTAAGTAGGAGTGGTTTTTCTTAAAGACTCATTACAATCTCCCCAATAAATATTGGGTGTTCTAGTATTTTTAGAACAACTGTATTGTCGTAGTCAGTCCTTTCCCAAAAACATCACTTAAAACTGCAATATATGGTAAGAGGTTATAGAGAGTTTAGAATTAAATTCTAAACTTACATGATGCCAGTTCTGTTTATCCAAACAAAACCAGCAACCATGCATGTTCAAACAGATAAGATTTTATTTTACATTAAAAAGAAAAACCACTTACAAAAGACTAGAGTAAAATTTACACCTGAGAACAAAACTCATACTGCTCTAGTATAGTGTAATGTTGATTTTGCTGCTGAAAATGCTTCTGCACACACCAAGTTCCTAGAAACTCACTTTTTTCAACTCTTATTGAGAAGTCGCGTGCAAATCTTTATACAATTAACAACTTGCAGTCTAAAGTCATCCTGGAGATGACTAACAATTTGGCTGAAAATAAGAAAAGATTTCAGTCATGAATCAGTTTCAATTCAGGCTCTAGCACATGCACTGAGGCAGTCCTGTTGATTTCAAATGGCATTCATATTTAAACAAATTTAAATAAATGAATGTAAATAAACAAAATATCTAATACTGCTGCTTATTCTGAAACTTCCACTTCTCCCAATCCTTCCCCTCCCTCCTATCCTTCTGATACAGTAAGAATATACTCCAGTAAATCTTGGACTTATCAATGAAATAGCCAAAAAAAACCCCACAACCAAACCTGTTATGAATAAGGATCACCATACGAATCTGATGATCTAGATTCTTCTTTTCTCAGTTTTTACATGCATTTCCTTTATGATATCAGACCGATGAATTACAGCACTGACAACTATCATCATAAAGAACTATTCCTAAAATAAGCCCTAAATATTTTTGAACTCGATTTTACAGTAAGCCAGCTGTCTGGGGCGGTTCAAAGTTCAGACTCTCCTATGTCTGATTTTCAGCTGATGAAATTCTGAATTTGACAAGCAGTAGCTGTTGCGAATGGGGTGTTATACAGATTATCAGTTTACAGAACACTGGAATCTTGGAGTAAAACTGCCTCCTGGTGCTCACAGAATCAACACTTAGCTTTTACCATTAGACAGCCAATCCATTAGTAGTTCAATTCTTTAGTCAACTGTAGTCATGGACAGTACAATTAAACACAATCTATTAAAATATGTAACAAGAACAGGAATTAGCGTTTAATGCAACAGGCGTTTGCTACTCCCTTGCCAAAACAGAGCCTCAAAGGATTTCCAGTTTCAAAAATCTGAGTAAGAGGTGAGAAAAAATAACTGACTTGGAACCATTAATCTTCAATGAAGGCCCTTCACTGGTCAAGACTTATGGCAGCTGATGACAGCAGCAGGTATTGTACTACAAATTGAAGATGAAATCCTGGCTCCAAAGCCCATGCCAAATTCCAACAGTACTTTTGAGCAATTCTTAGCCCTTCTGACTCAGTTTTTGAACTGTCAGTTGAGTGGGAGGTGTGAATTGAGGAAATGTTTTCATGAGTTTCCTCATTTAGCCATTTTTCCATAACATACATTGGCAGAGCTCAGAGGAAAAAACCACCACTCTGCAGACTGTTCACTGTTTTCCGAGTGAATTACTCAGCTTTTTAGCCAAGCCAATGCTTACACCTCCCAGGGTTTCCAGAAATGCTGAAGGCTGCAATTCTTACTCCTCAACGCAAAGAACCAAAGCCCAGGAACAATTCTCTTTCTATGATCGTATTTTTGCAGATCCCTCATCATATAGATATACACACAAAACCTATTAAATTTCAAGCTATTACTGAAAAGAAAAAAATGCTTGGAGACTTTAATGCAAAGAAGAAACATGTATGCATTCATAATATTAATTATCGTCATAACTTCAATACTTATCATGGCTTTAACTTCAGAAAAACTTAAGCAGGCTGGGGTAGGTAGGAATTCCAGAGCAAGAAGGTAAAGATGTCTCCGACTATCACTTAAGCCCGGAGTTGGCAGTCTAATCTCTGTGCTCCCATTTCCATCTCCGCTACTGCCTGATTGTGTGACTTCAGAGAGTATGATACAAAATGGAAAATGTAGATTCCTGTAGGGCCCCGTCAACTTCATAAGTTTTGGCCTGCCTTTATGAATTCGTAACAGAGAGAATAAGAAACATCCACCTGTCTTTGAAATGTTGACTTGAAAGGAGATGAACCTTCACCATTCCTTGTCTGAGAGAACAAAATGTCAGGATCCAAGTCATCGCTACAAACAAAAGACATAAAGCTGCTGGGTGAAGGCATATGGATGCACAAGGTGTACAGGGATCCAGTTTTGTTCATCAAAAGCCTTTTCATGTGTGGGGACATGAAAACATGGAGGAAACCATTACTAAATCTAAATAGATTCATTTCAGTTACGATGTTATGGCACCTTTAAACACTGCAACAGTTTCTTGGGCTATATAGGACAAACAGGTGTTGGGTGAAACTGTAAGAGAAGATCAGGTTCATGACCACCTGAGGAACCTGGACATACAGCAGTCTATGGGACCTGACGAGATGCATCCCAGAGTCCTGAGGGAACTGGCTGATGCAGTTACCAAGCCACTCTCCATGATATTTGAAAAGTCATGGCAGTCAGGCAAAGTGCCCGGTGACTGGAAAAAGGGAAACATTGCACCTATTTTTAAGAAGGGTAGAAAGGAGGACCCTGGCAACTACCAATCTGTCAGGCTCACCTGTGTGCCTGGGAAGATAATGGAACAGATCTTCCCAGAAGCTATGCTAAGGCACATGGAAGACAGGGAGCTGATTCAAGACAGCCAGCATGGCTTCACCAGGAGCAAGTCCTGCCTGACCAATCTAGTGGCCTTCTATGATGAAGTGGCTACATCCGTGGACAAGGAAAGAGCTATGGATGTCATCTGTCTTGACTTCTATAAGGCCTCTGATGCGGTCCCTCCTTCTCTCTAAACTGGAGAGATATGGATTTGATGAGTGGACTATTCAATAGATGAGGAATTGGTTCCAACCAATTGGTCACAACCACAGGGCTCCATGTCCAGATGGAGATCGGTGACAAGTGGTATCCCTCAGGGGTCCACACTGGGACCAATACTGTTTAATATCCTCATCAGTGACACAGTGAGATTGAGTGCACCCTCAGCAACTTTGTAGATGACACCAAGATGAGTGGTGCGGTTGACACACCTGAGGGACAGGATGCCATCCAGAGGGACCTAGACAAGCTTGAGAAGTGGGTCTGTGTGAACATCATGAGGTTCAATAAGGTCAGATGCAAGATCCTGCACCTGGGTTGTGGCAACCCCTGGTATCAATACAGGCTGGGGGATGAAGTGATTGAGAGCAGCCCTGCCAAGGAGGACTTAGGGTACCAGTGGATGAAAAGCTGTGCACAAGCTGTCAACATGCACTCACAGCCCAGAAAGCCAACCGTACCCTGGACTGCATCAAAAGAAATGTCGCCAGCAGGTTGAGGGAGGTGATTCTGCACCTCTCTCACCTCTGGTGAGACCCCACCTGCACTACTGCATCCAGCTCTGGAAAGCACAGGGAAGATACGGATCTGTTGGAAAGAGTCCAGAGGAGGGCCACAAAAATGATCAGAGGGCTTCCTATGAGGACAGGCTGAGAGGGTTGGGGTTGTTCAGCCTGGAGAAGAGAAGGCTCCAGGGAGACCTTATTGCAGCCTTTGAGTACTTAAAGGGGCCTACAGGAAAGATGGGGACAAACTTTTTTAGCAGGAGCTGTTGCAATAGGACAAGGGGTAACGGCTTTAAACCAAAAGAGGGAAAACTTAGACTAGAGATAAGGAAGACATTTTGTACACTGAAGTTGCCCAGAGAGGTGGTAACATTCAAGGTCAGGTCAGACGGGGCTCTTAGTAACCTGATGTAGTTGAAGATGTCCCTGCTTATTGCAGGTGGGTTGGACTAGATGACCTTTAAAGGTCCCTTCCAACCCAAACTATTCTATGATTCTATGAGTGCAGCAATTAGCATTTCCTTAACTTTGTGAAGTTCTGTGAAAAGGTCAGAACTAGAATTTTCAACAGTAGGACTCTCCAGGCTTTAACTGTTTCATAGTTTCAGGACACCAAACATTTTAAGCACTTGCAGAGGTGACTGTGTGGCGCACCCTTGGCAAAATGGCCTTAAGAACAGCTGTCAAGACATGGGTGTAAAGCATAAAAACTACGAGTGAATGAAACACTCAAAAAACTGTGTGCAAAGCGTCTGCCCAAAACCAACTATGCTAAAGAAGCTGACATAAGGGGAAGCACCAAGGAACTTTTGAAACAAAGCTAAATGTTTGTAGTAACAGCAGGGAAGCAGTGGTGGAAACAGCAGTAACCAAACCCAGGTGTTGCAGTCCCAGAAGTCACCCCACCAGCATTGCAGCCTCTGCCTAGGAGCTACAGAGAAGCCTCCCTGTCAAACCCCGCGAGGAGCCATCACTCTAAGCTGCAGCACAACCTTATGGGGTACAACAGGGAGGGACCCTGGGTCCATCTGACCTTGCAGGGTGCCCAAGGATGTGGGTTAGCAGATACATAAAGTAAGAACACCCACATCTCCAACTGGAGGGGAGTGCCACAGGCCCAGCACGTGCCCAGAGAAGCCATTCTCATGACTTTTTCCTTCTGTAATGACGGAATGGGGCTGCACATATAACCTTGGGGGGGACTAGTGTTAGTTATAGAAGAGTATTTAGGGATTTGCTGTCACATATAAATATTTTGTGTCTAATAGTGTGGTTTATCCATTACATTGCTGATATTGATCCTTAATGTACAGTTTACTGATTGCCAGTTAATTACATATCATTAATAAATCAAAGAACCACTCTGATCCTTGTTTGATTTAATCTATGTTAACTGCGTAGTTTGTCCCTGCAGCCAGCATTCAAATTGAGTGCCACTGCAGGAAGAAACCCCAAAGTCACTATTGCCTAAATAATTACCCGGAAAGCCCCAAATAAAAAATTCCTTTGTGGGCTACAAGATAGACGGAGAGCTCCAGGGCACACAGCATTTCCAGTCCGAACAGCAGTGCTCTCCAGATACACTATATTTACAACACGTAAATCCAGGCTGTCATTAGATTGCTGTACGCCATTAAGCATGCCTAGGGTACTTTGCAATGGCTGGGAGAGAGCCCATACTCTTCATAAATAAAAACTAAACTTCGTTGCAGTCACGATTGGGAAAAGCGCATTTTAAGTACAATGTACCACCAAGATTCGTTGGTATCTCCTCAGTTTGAGACAATATTGGCATGGCAACAGCAATTATGCGCACAGTCTGCAGAAATGCGTTTTAATGGATCTGTAAGCCTGTTACAGCTGATTTTATTTAAAAGATAACAGCAATGAAATTAGCAGGGAGATAAAAATAAAATCCAAATACATTTTAAACTTAATCCTTTCCAATGGGTCAAATTACTTAGCCTTCCCATGTCTACCATTATGAGAGCAGTTTTCAGTTACGCTGGTTTACTAATTGCCAGTCTCCCCACAAAATGTTGACAAAACCAAAACTAAAAATAACAAACAGTAGAATACACAGCACCGGTTTCTCAAGGGACCCATATATGTGTTGATGCATGACTGCAACATGAATAATTCAGAATCTTTCCTATCTGAAGATGGTTTTTACATAACTAAGGTCTAAACACCTTACATTCATCAAGAAAGATTAATAGCAACAACTGCAAATTCTGGGATTTCTTATTGTCATTAGACTTAACGGTTAGAATGCAAGTTTTATACAGGCAAGGGACAATGGTATCCTGTCCATGTTCCGCATCTTCTGAATAAATCATTCCATAGCTTTTCCTTAAAATGCATTTTAATGATATTGATCACTCACGTGTGTCACATTAAAAATGCACTATTTAAAATACTGTTAGGGTAAACAGCTAAATGAAAAGCTAAAAGGAAGCTTCTAATAAGCAACACCATGAAGTCTGTCAACCAGACAATGATATGCCATTTTGTGTCATACCACTGATGAATCTGAGCAAATACTACATGGTTCTCAGGGACTCACCCTGACAGAAAAGAAAATCATTAGCAGGAGGGAGGAAAGGCAGTGGATCCTACAACAGCCACCTTCTCTCTTCTACTAGGGGAAGACATTCCAGCAAGAGAAAGAAAATGCTCTAGGCTACTATTTTTGTAGTGTCCTAAGTCCAGTTAATTGTGCTGCATGGAGTTCGAGTAGACATCAGTGAAGCCCTACAAAATTCTCTACTATCTTATGTCACTTGGGTGTTAGCAAAGGATAATGTCCAATTTTTTGTTAGCTTTAAACATTTTTTAAAGCAGAAAATGTGTTTATGCTTCCAAAGGGCAGCCTCTTCCAAGAAAAACAATCAAAGCACCAAACCATAAATGAAACATCCCATAACCTTTTTTAAGTGATTCCTTTAATATTAAATAAGGTTAAATGAGCCTCACTAAAACAATTCCATTGACGTATTTATGTTTTGTATTTGTGGCTTTTGTGTTCCTCTGCAGAGCCCACTAATGATAATAGGGCAATTCAATATACATGCATTACCCAGTACTATCCCATTAGCAAAAATATAAAGCCCAGCTATCAAAAAATGTCTGATGGTTGTGATCCTTAAACTGTATACAGACAATTTAAGGGCTGCCTATGCAACTCCATCAAATTTCTAAGGATTTAAATGCATTAGAAGAGCAAATACTGAAAAGTACTCAGGTTCCTCATGCCAGATTGATTGATATCAGGCATCTAAATCCATAGCTTAAGTTTTAATTCCTAACTACTTCAGAAGTGGCACACACACTGATCAACAATGTAGTACGTTTCTTTCTTCAAAGCAGAACATTATTCTGTAAAAGACAAGAACTGTAGACATTGTCACTTACTGATTTCTGGGTTTTGCTGAAGACATGTCTGCAGTATCAGTGTTGTCCTAGCAGACCCTTGAGATTAAACTACAGTAAGACTTCATAAAGATATAGAAAATGTTAAACATCTCTTTCCATGCAGGTATAATGAGATCTGCTCGAGCAAATATGCATTAAAGAGCTGAGATGCATTTGCTCATAAACCTAAATAAAACACGTCATCAACTCAACAGATCCACCAAGAACATTTCTTTTTCCAATGAAGCTTTGAACCTTCTCCTTTGCAGGCAAGGGGATCGGCTGAATTGCTGTGGCTTATACACAGCCACCCAGCTGAGAGACAGACCACTATGTTAATAAGAGTGAACAGTGGATGCCCAAGGGGTCTAAATAAGCAGGAAACCAGAGAATTGCTACAAGGTAGGTGAGCAGCAAGGAAGCACTGCCTCCCATGCCATTTGCCGTTTCATTGCTCTCTTCAGTACTTTTGGTCCAGGTCTGCACAAAGTAAGCCCACAGGCCAAGTACAACTTGCAGCCACCAGTAAGACTATACTGTATTATGTTACAAATGATATTTCAAGAACACTGAATAATTTATATCAAGTATTACTTGTACTTCCAAATGCTAAGACATCAGAAGGCACTATTCCAGGATAGGAAATAATCACTGCATAAGTTGGAAGGAACTGTTCCCCTTAGGCAAAATATTAGGTACCAAAAATATAAGTGAGATTTTCAAGTTCCTCCAAATGTTTTCAACTTGCAAAATCAGAACCAAAAAAGCTCATGCTGTGAAGTCACTAGTGCGACAAAGCACACAGTCCAACCATTCCCTTCAGGTACAAGTATTTAATTGGTCTTAAAAGACTGTATGTACGAGTAAAGTCAGCATTAGGCAACAAATATATGAAAAACTTGGGCTAACTTAAAATCATCCAGTAAAAACACTGCATCTGGGAGACAAAACAGAAAGAATTCATTACAGAGGAAAACATTTTCACCTTGCAGTAGGGGATATATAAATTCTACACATTATCCAACCATTCTGTTTGTTGGATTCAATACTATTCAACAAGGAGGGCTTTCAGCCCTTGCACATTAGATCCTCTAAGTCCAGTATTTCTGCAGCAAAGATATTTCACACACTTTATTTGGTATGGAACTCCACAGTGGGCTTTTGTTCTAGTTCAAAAAACACTTCTTCTAATGCAATGAGATATTTTAAAGAATGGGATTTTTAAAAGAAATTTTCTAGCAGAAAGTCCTGTGCCGGACATTTGAACTGCTGATGACAGCATGACATTTAAAGTTTCTCTATAATCCTCTCATGGCATTTCATGTCACTTTGGAAATTTCTATACAATTTCATTTACTGGTCTTTCTTATTCTAGGTCCATTAACATCTTTTTGTTGATGCATGCAATTTTAGGGATCAAGAAAGTGCCCAGTACCCCAAAGAAGTTTCTGTTTCTACACGAGCTCTTCATTTCCAACGTTGCCTTAACCCAAACTTTTCACACGAATGGTTCATTGCATAATTACCATTTCATTATCAGATGAAACAGATCAGAGACCTCAAAGGCACCTCCTTTGATAGTCTTGCTGTTTTCGTAGCATTGCATCCTACCCAGCTGACACGTGACGTGTGAAAGCTGATGGTGTAGAACTCCACAGTGGTAGTGCCTTTAGGTTCCGACACAAACATAGCTTTAATCTATTCATTTATACAGCACACAGCTTGTTAAAACAGCTTGGTGGTTTCAGTTGGTATAAATTTAACTCATGGCGTAATTTTTAAAATTACAATTTCCCTCAGTAGATTGCTTCAAAGCAGAGCTGTAAATTTCTACGATTCCTTCTGAACCCTTGCACTAATAAAATAAATATTTAATTGGAAATAATTTTGCTATTTTTTCCACTTTTCAAAAATCAATGCACATTTAGCACTACTATTCAGTGAACTCAATTATTTTATTATTGGAAGTACCCATGAGGACTATCACCATCCCCTGCTTTCTTTCTGATAATTATAGTGGTGTTACACATGAAAAATCAACATATGCCCAAATCAGAGTACAGATCAGATTCTGACTACACATAAATATTTGTTACTAATTCATTAATACACTTCTCAGCTACACAACACGCTTTTCATCTTTGATTCTAAAGAAATGTGCTTCAACATTTTGTGTTTCTCAAAGATATTTGTTGCAAAAGCATGCCTCACAAATATGAGTATTAAACATTCTTTTCATTAGTGCTCACAGGCTTCGTACTGAAATTCTGAATGCTTACTGAGCATTGACTCAAACTTCAGAATTTCATAGACTGCAAAACCTGACTTCAGAAATTTCTTGTTGACACAGGGCACACCATGACAAACACAATGTTAAACTTCAATGTTTTGGAAGCCTGAGTTGCCCATCCTGAGCATGTAATGGGTTAGACTTTGAAAAGAAGAGAGCTGATGGAAGACTAATGTCCTAGCCTATGAGTCCTCTGGAATTAATAAACATAAATGAGATTTTGAAAACATTACAGACAAATTTCCCCTAAAATGAAGAACATATGGAAAAAAGTTGCAATATTTCTATAACAACTCAACAGTTTAAGAAAAACATCATGTAATGCAAAACTATCCTCTGGGAGAACATTCAAAGAGATGATCTGAGATACTGAGTCAAAATTAGGCCTCTGAAATCAGTATTCAAATGATTCTTCTTCAATGCAAACCTCCCAGTGGCATCGAATAGTAAATATGATCCAATTCACAGGCATTTAGTTGCCAGTGATAAATAATAAACTAAAAACATAAAATACTGCAACATAACACAGATTCAGGATCTGGAACTGTAGGTTTGAGACAGGATCTAGACAACAGCAAAGTTAGGCACAGGGAAACCACAGAAACAAAGAGGACCTGCTTAAAATGCCCTTGAAGTCACCTGCCAAGGTTATTAATGTTAACCTTATTTAAAGCCAGGGAGCAGCATAAGAACAGGCACCTGCCCCTGAAGTCAATAATTGCCGTATATATAATCTAGACAGCAGACTTTCACCTAAGAATGATTAAAATGTAACAAGCAGTACAATCTTCAGGGATCAGAATGGTTTAAAATGTGCTGTTTAAGCACTTGAACAAAGCATAGCTTAAGATTCAAAACAAATGGGCTCATGGGCAAAAAAAAAAACCAAAACAAAAACCACAACACAAAAAAACAGGGACAGGGAAAAAAGGGAGGGGAGTGGAAGAGAAAGGCAATCAGCAGTTCTTTTAAGTTTTAACTTCTAAAATATATCTTAAATTATTAAGCATGTAATTTACTTCTAATGGAATTTTTATTCTAGAGGCTATTTCTTCAGAAGAGAAATAAAATAATGATCAGAGGGGACAAATTATCCATTGATTTGTATCCCAACAACCCATCATGTCCACTAGACCTGACTCTGAATTTGCATTCGTCTTCTTTTAAGAATCAGTAGCACCATCACAGAAACCCGGAATTTAGACTGCATCTGTTCCCTCATTCTCTCCAGCTGGGAGAGCAGAGCAGAGGCACGCTACTTGTTTACTCCTCCAGAGGCTGAAGTACAGGCAAACACAATTCCTGTCTTTCTTAGGGCTGTCAATCTCTCACTCAACAAAGAGCATTTAACTTTTTTTTTTCCCCCAGAATGAGATTGCTTCTCCTTCTCCAACCTTTCATTTTCAATTCTGAACCTCAATTACAAAACAGTTGCTTTCTCAAGTACTTCTGGAAAATTTAATTTAATTTTTTAAGATGACAAGCTATTCAGCTGCTAGGGACTGAAAACCATTCAAACAAACGTCAACTGCTTTGAAGTCCACTTACAAGACTGACCTAACTCCAGCGAAAGGCAATTAACCGTATGAACTACATCAGCAAAACAGACTCCTATCATGAAATATCAAAAATACCACATCAGTACTGGTGCAGTGAGCACAGAAGAGAGGAGGCTGCTTAATATTCTTAATCTGCTAGATACATCATCTACCTTTCCATTACAAAAAAAAATTGCTAAGAAACTTTTCTGATTTGAAAAAGGGTTTCATCTGATAGATAAGAGCCGAAATGTATAAAGAATTCATGTCTCCAGGTTCTGTTGCTTTCACACCACCCCTTAAAGCTAAATTCTGCCTTTCTATAATCCGAGTAAATCAGGGGAGAAAGAAAAGAAATTGTCAATTAATTTTGGACTCGCAAGCTTGACAGTTGTTCAACAGAGCTACTCCTGCTATTTTTACTAATCTCAAAATTCAACATGCGCTATGTGCAGCATTATGAATCACTATGTTATTTTCTAAACCAGCTCAGATTTAATCATCACTTCACAAAACAGAAAAGTAACACGATGTTCTGGATCTTTCACCAGTATCTGTGGAAGTGGGCACGGCCCTAGAGGCAGACACCATGTATGAGCTTTGAAGTGTGATTCAAGATCATAGCCTACGTGAAATAAAGTATAGAGTGCAGTAGCCCTTGCCAACAAGAAGGTGAATGAAAAGTTTCAGAAGTTTAGTAACTGTCAATGACCAAACTCTGTCATCTTTCCATCTGTCAAACGGACAAAAGTTTGTGTCTGTATGGAGTAAGAAGGAAAAACACCTCTGTATTGCTGTTAGCCACTGAAAACAGCATCTGGCAGCATTTCTAGGCTTAGATTTTCAAACAGCCCATTTTACTCTCAAGTAGCCATTTCCATATGGGAAACAGAATAAATAATAGTAATATAAAGATGGCCATATCGCATCAGACTTTCTACTACCACAGAACAATAATTAAAGCTTTGCAAATTATAACATATAGTGAAGACAAACAGAACTCATGTTTTTTAATCTGAATAACATGATTAGTTTAATAAAAAGAAGTTAAATTCCAAAGTGGCATACTTCTTCCAGGATGGAGACACCTTTGAAAACACCAGCCTTAACTTTCATTTTTTCAGGAAAATAAAGTTATTGTAAGTGACTGGGAAAGTTGTGTACCACACACCAAGGCACATACAGCAAAACAGATTCCCCACTTAATTCTTAGCACAGCCCCCTCCCAAAAAACAAGCAGTCCTTAGAGAAAGCCACCACTTCAGAGATGACATCTGAACGGTACCTGCAGCGTGGGTTGCACTAGTCTCTTCTTCCAGCATTTTACGGGCACCGATCCACAACACCTTATGCTACTTTAAAAGCAATTTGCTTGAACAGCCGTAGCGATGAGGGCAGGAGCAAAGGTAAAATGAGCTGTACAGCATTGTAGCCTTCTCCTGTAGCCTGTGATCTGAAGCACTCTTCTTACCAAGCAGTGCTAATGGGGTTTAGCAAGTCACTCTTTTTGAAACAGAAATAAAACGTTACTATTTCCATCTGCTACTGGAAAAAGGCAACAGAGGGTATAAAATCTTGGCCTAGAAAGCAGAGCACGCCACCGTACAACACAGAATTGAAACATGATCCTTCTTCCTATGGGTAAGAAAGTCATTTTTACTGCGTACAAAAAAGAAAAAGGCCTTGTTTTTACTATTCTCTATGTAAAAAAAAATTAAAACTGAATAGCCAAATTTGCAATAGTGGCTACTGCTTCTTCTCTGTTTCTCAATGAACACCATTATATATCAAAGCTTATAAGCCTTTCAAAACAGAACTAAAATTGCACTTTAAAATCTCAGAATCTAAAATCAAAGGGTGCTTTTCTCATTGTTTCTCATTAGCCCCCACTGCCTCACAGGCAGTGTTCCACTCTGTATCATTAGCACTTCAATGAAAAAATAATATCCATTTAATTTTTAGATATTGCATAAAATCATAGCCTGTTATAAGCCACAGGAATTCACTCGAATTTCGGAGTCTGAATTTGTCTTTTCAGTTTTTTTAAAGCCCTGCGTCCAGACACTATAACACAATAGAATTGCTCCTGTACAATCCTTCTTTGGTCTAACCTTTTGTCCTTCCAGAGAGCAACAAGCCAAAAAAGCAATGTTTTTCTAAGTAGCCGTTAGATTTCTCCTAAAATAAGAATGGGAATGGATGAGGCAATAGAGACGTAAAGCACTGTTAAATATAATTGTGGGACATGAAGGGTTAGGTTTTGTTCTTCCACTTGGGAGTTTAATACCATCACTGAATCTGAACACCGCAAAATTAACAAACAATTCACAAACAGAAAACTTTATTCAAGTCATAAATTTCATCATAGCAACCAAAGATAGAAAACATTCCAAAAAGGCCATAAAAGCCAAACGGAATGTTTTTAAAGGGGAAAAACAAATACTCCTGGCAATTCTTAATGCTGTTAGCAAATGACATGCTGGACCTACTGAAGAAAGAGGAAGAATACCACAAAAGCTTCCCTAGGGCCAAGGTTCTCATCCTTACCTTAAATTCTAGGGTGTTATACCTATGGTGACATGGAAGCGTAAGGTTTTCATCCTATCCCACCCAACCTCAGTAGGAGGACTGAGGATGATCTAAAATGACAGAAATCTGAATGGTCTTGATTTTTTTTTTAAATAGATGAAGCTAAAAGGAGGAAATTCAACAAAACCATATGCAACTACATTTAAACCTTCTTCAAGATAGTATGTACCATCTTCCGTATTTCTGTGATTTCTATACCTACCCTAGCACTGTCATTTTTACCTAAAACTTGTGTAATTCTATACTATATTCCACACAATACCAGTACTTAGTAAAAGATATTCTTTCCTGAAAATCTCAAAGCCTAAGACCATGATCTTACTAAGGCTTATGAATACGATGTGAATAATCTCAATGAAAACAAAGCAATTACATTAGTCATTTAAAGTTCTAATTTCTGTTTAATTTCTAATTCTTCATCTTAAATTGGAATAACCAGAACTGAATGCAGCCCTCAAAATCCAAGTGCTATGTGGTGACAGAAAAATTAAGTGACCTGTCAGCACCAGAACTAGAAACTGAATTCAGATTTTCTAGAGCCTATCATTTGCCTGAGCTAAAACAATTAACTTAGATTAAAGAAAAAAATCTGGAGTTTAGAAGGTAGTAAATGAATGCACTCCATCCTGCTAACTGCATTGTAGGGACAGTATCTAGAGGCAAAAGGACAGAGGAGACATTTAAGAAAAGTTTACTGATCACTTCTTAAACCACAGTAGCAAGGTTTACCGAGCTTGATAGCTTCAGTGAAAATCCCACCTCTAAAGCATGAACAAGTGCTCACGGGAAGTACCTTCAAAATGGGAATGTCTTTCTTTGAAGCAGATTGATTCTTGGGTTCATTCGTCTGCTGTTTCCAAACAGCTACAGTGCTGAGGGCATAGTGCTTGATTTACCCTCCTTGCTTATTGGTTTCATTTTATTTTGTGGCTACTATGTAACAGTGAACTGGAAAACATAACTTAACTAGCTCCTTTTTATATTTTCATTCTTTGCATTTCGTGCACTTTTCTGCAAAGTTAAATTTTCCCAGCTATTGATCTCACCCTATGTCAAAGTATCTCTACTGACTGCAGTGAAGATAATGAATGCCAAGCATCTCGCAAACAGAACCCCTTGATCAACATCTTCTGCTGACCCAGGATGTTGACTTTCCTTATCTTAATTTTTTCAGGATCACAAGACACATAGCAAAGCTCACGAATGTAAAAAGTTACGCAAGTGAAATCAGAGCTGATACATTACTGTGAGGAGGAGAGCTATGCATCGTCACTAATGGGATAAATTTTATTAATTTCCCTGCATCTTACCTAACTCCCTAGTGAAATCATTGTATACACATACAATCATTGTATACACATACAAAAAGTTAGAATGCAGAAAACAGATTGTAAATGTTTAGGCATAAAAGGTGTTCTTGCACCATGTAGTAACTATTACTTTTTGCAGCTGCAGCTCACTGCAAGTGTGAAAGTCCAGGCCACCAAGAAAGGAAAAGCACACAATTTGTATTCATTCCTAACTGGACCCCAGAGATGGACATATTCAAACTGAAGATCAAATCTGCTGCTTTTTGGAATAAAACTGCTGTCTAACAGCAAAACTGCTGTAAAGCACAGGTAGCAATATCACTTCTTAAACTACAGTCAACTGTGAAATGTATCACTTGGATGACAGTTAAATAGATTCATTACAAGCAAAGGTCAGGTCCTCATGTGTCCTCTACTTTTAATGAATAACCTATTCATACTTGCATGAGAAATTCGGGGGGGGGGGGGGGGGAAGACATAGCTAAACACCATGAGCATCAGCAAATGAGCAAATGCAATTCTTTACCTTCAAAAGTGCCTTTCTCCAAAGATTTCTGAGTGTTTCAAAATCTGACAGTCTGGGACACACTGCTTCTGAATTAAATCAGTTTTGTATCATTATTTGCCATAAGCAACCTTGCTCACTGTGCCAAACAGCATGGGAATTGACTGTAGTGCAAAAGAGCGCACGCCTGGTTTCATAACCCTTGGCCCTTAGCTACACCAACTCTCTTGAGAGTTTACTTTGTCTGAAACTGAGAACAGAACACATTTTTAGAAACACTGCTTTCACGCAATGCAATTCCTTTTTACACATAGTACTTAGCAAGACACCACACAGTTTGTGCTCTTGCTTTAAATCACAGTATCTGCATGGTTATGTTTATACATTGCCATTAGATTTCCAAACCAATTTATTAGTCCTGCAGCTTCTTTGCAATGCAATTGTGCAATCTGCTTTCCCATGTGCCCTCCATTATGTAGGACAGGATGCCTAAATATCATCTCCTTGTTTATAAAGTGGTGTGCTGCCTAGTTTGGCAGGTTTTACCCTGGATGATCCACTTCAGAGTCTGTTTCCATATTGACGTCACTGGATTCCATCCCTCCTTTCCAACCAGAAGCATGTTTGCTTTCTTGAATTACGTGAAAGTCACGGAAATCCTCAGGTCCACCTACGTTTTTATGACGGTCATTAAAAGAACGGCTGATTGTGCTACCTCAATACACTATCACAGTAAAACCAAGAATATCCAAGGGGAATGCAAAAAACAAGAAACCCTCATCTTTAAAAGCACTCAAGGCATCTCCCCGTATGATCATTAGCTAAGCCTTTGGCGTTTCCTCATTCTAGAGACATCGAGCATTGCCAACACACACAAGAACAGTGACGACACTGGGACCAAAAGCAGCTCCGTAAACAAAGTCTGTTTCAAAGACTTGACAACCACAACTTGTGACACACAAGACACCAAAACTTTCTCAGGACTGACCGGTGGACCCAGAAGATTCACTCTTAGCACGTAATCTTCTACCCCTAAGAACTCCTCTGTATGTCTTCCCTAATTCCCATCTGCATCCTCAAATGCTGACTATGCCATATGAGGATGCAATAGCTGTGAAGATTAGGCAAGACAAGAATTCTTTTGTTGCTCTTCCTCAAACCACCTACCCAAAGTTCCCCTCCATGCCAGGCACTGAAATGACAAGTATAACAGGTTCAAAAAAGAATACATCATCACAGTGTACCTTGTACACTCAATAAGTGATGTGCTTTTGATCATGAAAAATGGATGTCATCAGTGATAAGGACTGCCTGTCTTCATTTTTAAACAAACTTAACACAGTATTTGGGGTGCTTTTTTTGTTTTGTTTAAATCAGTACCATATTTAGCAAACCTTTTCTCCTGTGCTACAGAAGTTTGCATGTTATTTTGGCTTGTTTTTTCTAAGAGCAAAATCTAGCAAGGTTTTTTTTCCACTCAGCAGAAAACTGCATTGCAGCAGGAAGTCTATGCAGAAAATGCATACGGTACATAGCAGGAGCACCAAATTACGAACTCCACTGAACTCCAGCGTGCCTAACAGTCACTGCAAAACAGCATTTATTTCACAGTGAACTCTGAACATACCAGGAGGAAATATAAAGTGAAACTTAATATATAGAAAGTTGTTTATTATGGTTGTGAGAGAACATGGCAAGACTGGCTTCTCCATTCTTGCATACATAGGTGCATACAAACTTTCAGCCAACTAAGAAAACTATCAGAGACACAATTCTGGTTGACAGTATGAATGTTCACGATGGCTTAGCCTTCATAAATGCTTAAGTTTTTCAGCTACAAGGATTAGGGGAACATCCTCCAACACCATAGCAATCTTCAGGGATGTACATGCTCTAACCTGTCTGACCCATTAGACTCCCACTTCACTTCTCAGTGTCATGCCCTGAAAAATATTCACAGCTCGCTCACAAATTATCAGCAGATTCTTACAGAGTAGTAAATGCAGTGACCAATCTGTCTACATATTCTCTGAAAGATGTAACTTACCTAGTTTTAGAAGGCCACACCTGTGCCATCCAAACCCCAAATGCCTGTTCAACTCCTGGCAAAAAAAAAAAAGTGAAGAAGAATAAAGGAGAAAACATTTGGCAACCTCATGGAATCCAACTGCACTTTTGATACAGCTTTCAAACCTTACTTTTGAAGCATGGACTGCTGAGCTTCATTACAAAATGCTATTTTCAAAACCTCAGGCTCAGACTTTTCCAAAAAAAGTAAAAGTATGTGCAAGACACCTGGCATAGTCCTGCAAAAAATAACATCAGACTTGTGCTGACATGAAAAGCTGCACTGAACATCAGGTCAAACATACAGCTAAAAAAAATAAGTTCTTTCTTGAAAATCAAGACCTCACTAACGTGTTCCTGACAACTCTCAATGGTTAAAACCATCTTACTTGCTGCTCAGAGACACTTTAAAATTTTTTTAACTGCCACCCTCCATAAGAATCTCTTCCTTGATCTCAAAATCTTCATGCACTTAGTATTCAAGACAAGTTATCTCCTAGAATTCTCCTGTCTTTTTTTATTTTTCAATGGTACTCATTTAACAGCATTTTTAAGTTGTAGAAGCTCTTTCCAACATCTATCTGACCAATGAAAATAGCTATTCAAAGAAACAGAAGAAACCCCAGTTTCCTAGCGCTGCAAACCAAATGTTAACAACACTCACCTTTCCCTACCACCTATGAAAGGTGGGGTGAGAGAAAAAACCCAGAAGATCCAAGTCCCTAAGTACTTCACTTAATGAACCTCGAGAGGCACTGCACAACGTGAAGCTATTTCACCAAGTCACCACCATACACAACTGCACAATCCTGTCCTCTTGCTATTAATTGTCTAGCAGGGCCTCTACTCTGTTCCAGGTCAGCAGCAGGCGGGCTAACTGCATCACCAAAATACAAATAAGAGTAACACCACGTTCCTCAAAACCCACCAACCCAAAGCACACCACTCAGCTGTGAAGTTACTACTGCCCAGGCAACAAAAAGTCAAATACATCCGAGTATGTTCAATCACAAGCATTACAGCACTAAAAATTCTGTGACTCTGAAAGAGCTTTCACAAGGTAAACCGCAACAAATGATGGAGATTATTCCACAAATCAGTAGGTCTAGTACTGAGACGAAGCAGCCTGCAACACCTGCCTAGAAGTGTACATAAAAAATTCAGAGCATGTTGTCACTATGGAAGACTTAGGATACACATAAACGTGTCAACTACTATATAGCAAAACACTCCAGGTTTTTGGCAGAAAATTCATTTACTTTTTCATGTATCAAAACCTGATGTGTGCAGATGGAGAACACGCTTACGGCAGTAAAATCATTTCCCAAGGCTACAAAGAAAGCTTGGACTATGCCCAGGATTAGAGTAGTCCCTGGAGCAAATTCTTGGCCCAGTCTCTGTGAACCCAGCAATTAGCGTTAATTCACCTTTTTTCCTCAGCATTTAAAAATGCTTGTGAAAGTTTAAACAGGCTGCCTTAAATACTGTCTCACAAAAATGAGACACAAAACAAGAAAATGCTGAAAAGAGATACAAGTCTGAAAACACCTCATCTAGCATAAGTTCATCATTTGCCATAATCTTTAGGGACAGTTGCTTGTCTGTTTCCAATTGAAATAAACCCGTGGAAGTCAACAAATCTACATACTCCAACTGAAGATCTGTCCCTATAAATTAGTTTAAGTGTACTTAGATTTCAAGCCTAAAGATTCCATGAGCCATTAAACATTACTTGCAACATTATCACTGAAATCCAAATCTTGTCTGCATCCACCAGATGCTTCTCAGCAGGGCAATGTACACAGGATAACTCCATGAGTATCTCTTAGTGGGAGTAGTGGGAAATCTCCCTTTGACCAGAGTTTGCTCGAGTGTGCTCACCAGGATTCAAAATTTAAAGATTGGATCATTTTGCTGCCCACATCTCAATATCAGATTTTTTTTTATGTTTGTTTTTGTTCGTGGTTGTTTTGTAGGTTTTTTTAACATAGGCACAAGCAGTAACTATGGGTTTTCCTCAATGAGAATTCACATGGCAAAAGCCACATAACTATTTGTACAAATTAATTTGCTGACTTTTTTTTTCATGGCTAGAGAGAGAATTGTTAAACAATCTCTTTTTCTTGTTGCAGCTAATCACATACAGAAATACCAAGTCATGCTAAATAAAAAGGAGACACAGTTTATTACTATTTTCTAATGTGCCACAAAGATAAGCAAACAAATTGGTTCTTTTGGGTGCTATTAGTTCCACATAGTTAGACATTATAGTCTGATATATGTTACCCGCAGCAGCGAGTCAGAGAATAGTGATGTCTGTCAAGTCGGGAGGTAGATAATAGCCCTCCAGCCATACATATAGCCCTCATTTGGTCTCATACAAAACAACCAGCTAAGACTGATGCGTTTCATCTGCCTTTCTGTGTCCCTAGCAGCATGCACTTACACACATACAAACTGATCATAAAACAATGCTAGTACCGGCTGTCTTATTTTCTTTTTTGGTGCTGTTTAGCAGCTTTCTCCTGTCTCCATGTAGTTAGGAGGTGACCTTCCACCAGTGCAAACACTATCAGTCTTGTCACTAGCTTCCATGATGCTGGCCAGGTCTGATGCTGGTTACTTGGCTCTGCCCTGTTTTCCATGGAACTATTAGAAACGTTCTTCTAGGATTAACTCAATTCACACTAAATGTGAATTTAACTGTTCCAAGCATCACAAATCTGTGATTAAATATCTGAAGCCATTTGTTTCTCTGAAAGAGCATTCTTACCACAGAAGGATCACAAACCATTCTTTTTATCATGGTAAAGTTACATGGTTTCCTCAAAATACCGTATCTAAGGAACTCCTTTCTAATTTGGACTTCAGCATTTCAAGTAGACCTTAACCTGTCTATGAGTTGTCTGTCAGGCCTACCAGAATGGGAACGCATGGAGCTTCTTCTATTTTCCCCAGCTACACATCCTGACACTGTAGGCTGCATTTCCATTCTATTAAATCTCCCACTGAACGATGATAAATCTTTCCTCTAAAACTTGAGATTTTTCTTTTCAGAGCCTGGGGAAACACTGTCATTCTTTGGCCATTGAAATGTTTCATTAAAAAACGTGACCTGAGGATAGTGCACTTAGAGGCATTTTTCCTTCACCTGATATATTGAAAAGATACATTATACTTGTGCATCATCTTTAAGAGCAGAATATAAACAGTCTTCATATCTGGTGAGAAATCTGCATTTAGGATTCAGCTGTGAATCCTGTTCTGCAGTTATCTCATGTTCTCAGCATCGCATCTAGCATGAAAATGGCCCTGAGATCTCTCCAGATCAGGGCAAGTACCAAAAGCCACTTATTCTGCAGTAGTTCCTGGAAGGCAGATGCCTTTTGTCCAACTATTTTTATGGTATTCGTCAGACTTTTCCACTTCCTCTGCAGTTTTTCTGTCTAGCACAAATACCAGCTGGTTATTTCTGGTCACTCTTCTTTGACTAAGCACTGACTAATCTGCTTCTTCTAACTCTGAAGCAAAACTTACCTGACCCTTTTTCTGCAGATACAGAGAAGAAAAGAATGGTAATGGGTCATACATGAAAGTCATAAGAGATACTTAGAAGCTCTTTATGGTTCTCTGGAGAAGGCTGGTTTGCAAATGAAGGTTATTGTCTATTAAAAGTTATCTTGCCTCCCCCATCATCCAGACTTTGGGTCTCAGTCTTTACCAAGGACTTAAAACAATCTTTATTTGAACAAAATTAATTGGACCAGGTTGCACTAGCCTTTAAATACAACATATCAAAGTTTTCCAATCTTTCAACCTGAAAGACTTGACCAATTGACACTACAGTTTCTTGACAGGCTATCAAAATCTATGAATGCAAAATAGAGATGAGAACAACTGCAGACCCTTGTCATTCAAGTACCATCCCCTCAGTGGAAAAAAAACCCAACCAAACAACCCAACCTCACCAAACAACTCAACCCCACTGTATTTTTACATATTTTTATTTTAGACTAGTATTTCTGCAATATTTTCAGGAAAGTACAGTAACAGATTGATCAAACTACACGCACACATTGTTTACAATGCACCAGAAATGCCCACCACTACAGTGGTGAAGCACAGCTGTTCCACAGAGCATAATGGGGTTCTAGTACAGTGCATCATCTACAATGATAAATAATATTTCTTTCAAATTAAACAGTAGATTAATTTATCAAACTGGGGTTTTCACAAGATCACCATTAACTTGTCTTTCCTCAAAAAGTGTCATAGCATGTAACAAATAGGAGTATCTAGGACATACGTTTAATGCTCTTGTTGGTGGTATTTTCAGAAACAAAAGTGTCCTTCAGTTAATACTGGGTTCTGTGTCTCAGAAGGGGTAGTGCCACCCACTCAAACAACATCACCCTCTGTTATAATAGATTTTCTCTGCTACCACTCTGTCTATAGCCACAGACTCTCAGATGCTCCCACTTCTCATTTAGCACTGCCATTGCCTCACCAGTGTTGGCACCTGTGTCAGGCAACCAACAGTATGTTTTACTGCAACATGGCGTAGACTTGCTGGGAGTTATATTGCATTGTAAAGCAGCAGATATTATTTATGTGATTATTCCACTGTTATTAAGTTCCTCCTATAGTGCAGGCATACCAAAACAAGATGAGTCAACTGCAAATAGGATTCTGTACTGAAAAAGCATTAAAATCTAACAAACTTCGACTTTCAGTGAAAGGAACTCATACACTGCTACTGAAAAATCACAGTGAGTAAGCACCACAAAGTAAACACCAAACCCTATCAACCTCCCCAGTAAAGCAAAAGTTATAAATGTTATTAGAAAAGTCAGGTACAAGTTTACATTTTGTTGTTTACATTTTGTTTCCTACTAAGTTAAAACACATGAATATTTTAAAATTTTTGGCAGAAGAAAATCTAAAGAAAAGAAAGCTGTGTTCTGATTTTCGTCACTTTCACTGCTGCCTGAGGAGTTTGTTTTAATTCAGCACTGCTTTACAGCCTCACAAACTTCAAACAATAAAGTGATACCTTACAATGAATATTAAGCATCCATTTTCTTTCATTGCTCTTGATTTTCAGCTCCAGATACAAATAATTACAAGTTCATCTCTGCCAGTAAGCAAAGAAGCGCGTTTTTAAATTGGGAGAGCAGAGAAAAAAATATCTCACGATCTATGAAAATCAAATTCTACTGGTATATCAGGTATTCATAAAGAAATCTGTTAACACATTCATGCCTTTGCACAAGAGGTAAGCCTGCAACAGCTGAGGTACTACTTTGTGGAACTGATACTACAGCAATTGATTGAAAATACTTTTGACTTTTAAGACTGCAGTGATGTTCCCTGAAAGGACAGACATCCATCCATTTACCTATGTGATAGACCAAATAAAGCAAGAGCGGCAATTCAGACTTCTATTAGAGGATCGTGTGAATTCAGTTTTATGCAGAAAAAGACAAACTTTTTTAATGAGCAACAGCTAAAACCCATTACACGCAATAAACCTAATATTCCTTTCTTTTCTATTTTTGTCTACGTTTAGCCAAGATACAAATTTTTCATCCACTACAGGGCAGGGATGGCTGTAAAGCACATCATTCCCACACCACCCAATTACGGCCAAGTTGTGTGCCTATAATCTTCCCCATTAAGTTCTTCTTTGCCCATAGGCAAAATTCACCGTCTATCTATATCTGTTTCTAATGGCACAGCATAACTCTCTCAGGGATATGAGTAGGATCCATGACACCAGCCCAATTACTTAACAGCACCTAGTTATTTACCTTACTTGTTTGTATATTGTACCTTGCAACACAACTGTATTGTCATAGTTGAAACCTCTGAATCATCAAACACAAAGCTGCCTTTAATGGAATCCTAGCAGAGATCTGATGGCAAAACCGAAGACCAGATTTCAAATGTCTAAAATCTCCGGCTATAAATAGATACTATATATTAGAATATGTATACTATATATATTTTATATGGTATAAATTATGTAATATAATATAGATGTTAATTCATTTAAAGGGCGTTACTGTTCTTATTGGTCTAGATATTGCACAGACTTAACACACTTGTGTGTTCCTCATTCTTCATGAAATGATGTTAGTGCTAGTTTTCCCTCAATACCAGCATCCTATTTTCATTTCATAATTCGTTGGGATGATCTTCTCTCATGAGAAGGGAATCAATACTTAGCACAAAGAATGATTAAATTCCAGTTTTCTAACGCAAAAATACAATGGGCTTGTATGTTTTAAAGGTTAGCATTTAAATACAAACTCAGATGTTTTAATAAACTTCCACCAGAGCAATAATTTTTTTGTTTACTCTTCAAATACATAGACAGAGACCAGTATATAGCCTGTTCTGTATTTCACAGACTTCTACCATCATTTTGCCTGCCAACTAAGGAAGAGACTTCATGACGTGTGAAGCACTGCAGATTTTAGACCTATACTTCTGTTCAACAGCTATCAGTCTTGAACTTGACATCCATATGCTATTTTCTCCTCCCAAGAAAGTCACTTACAGTTTTGTATGCCTAAAAAAAGACAGGCCCTTACTGGCCTCTCATTTCATTTTCAGTGAATGAAAATTGCATTTTGCTGTTGCTAAGTACAGACTGACCTATACAAAAGGCTATCTTTTGCCAGTGCTGCACAGGCAATGGATTTTTTTTGTCCTTTAGATGTTACGTATAAAATGGTTAGGACCAAACTCTGTTTTATACCGTAGTGATGGAGCTGTAAAGAGGACAAAAGGGTTGCACAAGTGTCACCAGTAGCAGAACTTTACTGTGGGAACTGAAGTTCTATATTTCATTAACACTTCTGTGAGACTACAGCCCTGAAGCATCTGTCTTTTCGTAACTGATATAATTAAATGCCCTGAGAAATATGCAAAATGAGGGATCTTCATACTAACACACAGCAGTTCTATTCTGTATTTCCTTGGGTTTAAGGGTCTGCATGATACTGTGACTTGAAATGTAACTTTCTGAATAAATGTAATGTGCTCTACTGCAAAAAAAAAACCCTCAAACCTCTCAGGTCTTTAGGAGTGAGAAATGGAATTCTGTATAGCTCCTGCAAGAGAAAATACAAAACCCAAGATTTTCATGTGGTCAGTGATCCTGGAGAATTATGTTTAGGTACCCAGCTGAGACACTCTAAAACAGCCCTGAATTCTGAATGACCATCATTTGTCTGAAATTCAGTGACCTTTAAAGAATGTTGAATTGGATATCCAAACTAAAGAGTCTCAGAACCATAAACCTTCACTTATATTCTTTATTAGTAGTAGTAGTATTATACAAAGCTGTGCCAAGGGTATACTAAGTACTGTGCAAACACAAGGGAAAACTTGCATATATTTAATGTTTCATGCAAGAATAGGAATGGGTCACTGGGAAAATAATATATTCATCAATAAGTTAATATAGTCGCTCCCCAAATCCCTTGTCCAAGTAGTATGCCTGAGATGAGGAGTGATAGATTACATCAATACATCCACATCCAAGCATCCAGAGGATAACACCTTCAACTGCTCAATGTTTGTCCCATGTCCCATTTGCAGTGCACCAGCGTAGCATAATAGGGTAGAAGAATGAGCAGATATGTCCTACAGTTAACCAAAATGAGATTCTATGGCTCAATTTAATCATTCCAATGAAGAAAGTGGCCCTGGATCCATCCTTTCTAAGTCTTGTTGGCATTTGAATCTGTCTGTTAGAGAGTCTGAACTGGGATGAAGCTTTAACCTGAAAGCAAGCTCTACCTTGAAATTTTTAAGTGTATGGACCATGCATTTCAAACAAAATGCCTCTCTAGCCCCAGTATGCGGAAACTCACTTTAACAAGTCATTTTTCAGCAATTCATTTTGAAACACAGATGATTTTGTATACAAAATCAGAATGTCGGTTTCTTTGCATTTACTTCTAACATCTTTTCCATGGGTCAAAAGCTAAGCCTACAAAATACTCCCACTTAGAGAATTGTATCTACCAAGTTTCCGGCTGAGATACTATACAGATTAATAGAATCACAGAATCGTTTAGGTTGGAAGAGACCTTTAAGATCATCAAGCCCAACTGTTTAGGTAGCACTGCCAAGTCCACCACTAAACCACGTCACTCAGCACATCTACCCATCTTTTAAATACTTCCAGGGATGGCGACTCCACCACTTCCCTGGGCAGCCTGTTCCAATGCTTGACAACCCTTTCAGTGACATTTTTTTTCCTAATATCCAATCTAAGCCTTCCCTGGCGTAACTGCAGGCCATTTCCTCTTGTCCTCTCACTTGTCACTTGGAAGAAGAGACCAACCCCCACCTCCGTTCAGGCAGTTGTAGAGAACGATAAGGTCTCCCCTCAGCCTCCTTTTCTCCAGGCTGAACAATCCAAGCTCCCTCAGCCGCTCCTCAGAAGACTTGTTCTCCAAACTCCTCAGCAGCTTCATTGCCCTTCTCTGGACTCGCTCTGGAATCTCAGTGTCTTTCTTGTAGTGAATGAAGTTCACCTTCTCGAAATAACAGTGCACATTTACTACACTGGACTAAACAGTTACCAGGATAGGACCCCAAATCATGGACCCATTGGTTGCACTCAGGTTTTCAGTTATTTCTATGAAGTTAAACCCTTAAATATGTCCGTGATGACCTAAAAGGAGTGATCTCTAAAGCAGCCATGAGGATAGATTTCACAGCCTGCCTGCTACTTCCCCAGCACAGCCCTGTACAGGGCCTACTCAGGCATGCTCTGGCCACACTGGGACGGGAATGGGAAGTTCCATCTCAACGGCTGCCTCAGGAAAGCCCTTTACAAAGCTTACATTTACAAAGGCATACACTCTAGATATTTACGCCATCTCTGACTACAAGGGCAGCTTTTAGTGCAGAATTTGGTCTATACGTTGTTTTGATATATTGATATAACTACTCCATTCACCGTGAAGCAATTTTAGCTGCTCAAATCAGGAAGATGAATGAACAAACTACATTCTGTGAGTCACAAGTCTACACTGGACAAGAAATACCAGACAGAATGAGAGTTTGTTTTCTGCTTTGACAATACTATCAGAGATCAGCTGCTTGAGCAGAAATCACACTGTAACAGCAAAAGCTATATTTGAATATTTTTCAAGATTATGTTTTAGTAACATAAGCGTCAAGAAACTAAGAATAATGGGTTTCAAAACACCACAATTCCATTCCACTGTAATAGTCCCTCGTCCTCTATTATGATTCTGAAACTAGGTTCAGTACAAACCTACAGAACTGCAGTTACAGAAAGGAGAAGTTATAGTTGTTATTATGAAATGATTTAGACCGCAGCCTTATACTACACACACATATGTTGCAAAAAAAAAGATGTTCGTATTATGGTATGATTCTTTTCTTCGGTTATTATAAAGCAGAAACAAATAATTAAAATTATTATTCCAGTACATAACTGGGGTGCCGAGGAATACATTAATGTTCATTTTAGTAATTTTTATCAAGCCTAGTCTCCATTTATTACTATGTATTTATAAAAATGTAAATCTACTCTTGATAAGAATTCTACAAGCATATGTATTTCACACAGCATTGAACTGAAAAGTGAAATGAACTTATTCATCAGGCATTGCTGAGGATGTGACCATATAAGTATTGCACAAAACCACAAATGTTAGAATACACACAACTGATTCTAAGTGAGCCTAACTTTCAGTTGCTAAAGACGATACCATAATACCATAGGGCTCCACTGACCTCAAGGATCTTACACATTTAATTCTGAAAAGATTTTACTGAAGCCTTGTGCAACTATATGCTAGAAAGCAACACCTTCAACAGCATCCAATGCCAATGAGACCACAACCATTACCACAGAGTGCAGGAGCTGTATTTAGAGACAGCAACCAAAGGTTCCAAATGGTCTTTTACAAGTGCAGCACTTCTGCAGTAAAATTCAGCATATTAAGTGCACAATAGTAAGAGATCTGTTCTTTCAGCTAAAGCAAAAAGCTGGGTTTATGGTTTGTGTACGTCCTAATTCTCCATATTAGTAAATGAAAGGTGACAATTTCCTTTTCCTGTAAGCAGCCGTCCCGTTCCATATCCAGTCTACCCTAGTTTAGATTTCTGAGCCTAAAGAGACCAAATCCATTTTGATGTAGGTCAGCATTTCATTGTCTGCATTCCAATATTTCAGGCCACAAAACAGTCCATCACAGACAGAATACACACTATACACCTGTTATATTTCAAATAAGCAACGTACATGTAGGCATATCATAATTTGAATTTATACACTTTTATAACACACTACAGAATCACAGAATCGGTGAGATTGGAAGGGACCTTTAAGATCATCAAGTCCAACCATTAACCTGCCCTGACAAAAACCCCTTCTAAACCATGTCCCTAAGTACCACATCTACCCTTTTCTTAAACACCTCCAGGGATGGTGAACCCATCACCTCCCTGGGCAGCCTGTTCCAATGTTTAATAACCCTTTCTGTGAAAAAATGTTTCCTGATATCCAATCTAAACCTGCCCTGACATAACTTGAACCCATTTCCTCTTGTCCTATCACTTGTCACCAGGGAGAAGAGGTCAGCCCCCATCTCTCTAAAACCTCCTTTCAGGTAGTTGTAGAGGGTGATGAGGTCTCCCCTCAGCCTCCTCTTCTCCAGGCTGAACAACCCCAGTTCCTTCAGTTGTTCCTCATAAGGTTTGTCCTCCAGACCCTTCACCAGCTTCGTAGCCCTCCTCTGGACACGCTGAACTTGAAGACTCTTCTTAATAGTAAATCTAACAGAGTTCAGACCAATGGATCTTATGCCTCATGTGCCATTGATCATTACCTAATAAAGAAACTACTTTATGCGTTCAGATCAAAGTAAGATTTATCAATCTCTTGCAATATAATCAAGCAAATGTTCAGCTGGGGCATCATCATCATAAAGAAAACACCTCACACCGGTCAAGATAAACCATTCCAACTTACTCTAATGCTGGAAAAATACAGCTCTGGAAGCAAACAGACTAGTTGGAAAGACAGGATGATGATCCAGCTGCAGCACTGAAGGGAGGGGGCAGACCATAAAAAAGGAAAGGAAGTCTAGTTACAAACACTTGGTTGGAAAAGGAGCCTCCACACAGACCATGCACATGGGTGTCACTCCTCTTAGTATTTTTCTTACCCTCCATGTCCTTCATTTCTTCAACGACAGTTATCAAGCAATGTCAGTTCCCTGGCCTAGTATCTTTACAGTATCGTGTGCTGCTGCAAAAGCACCACCATAAGATACACTTGCAAGAAAATATTTTGAAGCACATAAGAGGATAAAACAGAAATTTACAGGAAGAATTTCTAGGGGAATCAGAAAGAGCAGTGAGAACACAGTCAGTATAGCCCAACAATTAGCACAGCAGGTCCCCCATTTTTCACTGAAATGGAACAAGCAGGGCTGTATTGCTAACGCTTTACTATTACAGACAAGAGGTAAAACAGAAACTGAATGCTTTCAACAGTAGGTGTTTGCAAAGAATTGGCAGTGTCAGACACCTCAAAGTGACAACTAGTCATTTATATCAAACAAGCAGCAAACTCTGGTCACCTGGCATGTCTCCCAACTCATGGATTTGGCTAGAGGAACCTGCTAAAAGGACAGCAAAAAGGAAGAGAGCAGACAATATGAGACAATGAACTGAGCAGGACTGCTGAAATTGCGTAGGGGAGCAAAGTGATTCTAGGAGAACATATTTTCCTCAAAGATTAAAAAGTTGTAATACTAAGCATATCAAAAGCCCTGGCAATGCTTTTCTGGCATGTAAGTTAACTGTCAACTGTATATTAAGAGTCTGCCTATACAAATTTAATACATATCTGTGTGCTGCTTCCTCTTCTTTATAAATTCAGCCCCTTCAAACCACGAGGAAAAATACATTTCAAAGACATGTAACTAGTCGAGTGCTAACAGCTGATTTCAGTAGTTCAGTGCCTATCCACTCCAGCTGAGTATGCAGTCACCGTATATCCAGGCAGGTACTACCTTCTCTGCTGGTTTTTTGGTAGGGTTTCTAAACACTGCCAAGATGCCACAAATAGGTAAAACAGAAAATAAAAGCTTTCAGATAGCCTGACCCTTTAAAAGAAACAGAGTGGTTTAGTTATCCATTTTATACTTATGTCTTGCAACTCCTGACAAATGAAAATGTAAAATAAAATGAAGCCATTTCTCAATAGTCCCTGAAATTATATTAATAGGTAACAGAATTATTCTATAACACAGTACTTACTTTTATGTTGCTTCAGTAGCAAAGACAGACTATTGCATCTTCATGAAGCAGAACAAACCGGAAACTCAGGTGCCCTGCTTTCTTGCATACATACAAATTCTTTACAGTATTAGACTCTCCTTTTAAGTGTTCCTTCTCCTTGCTCTTCTTTTTGAATCAAATTTTTATACCTGTGTTTCTATATAAATCGCTGCAAGTAACGTATGTTGAGTTTTCTAAGACCATTAGGTCAGATTCTAATAATCTCTCCTGGGAGCTGACACCAACTTCCAGGAGCAGGTCGTACACTGCAGATTAGAATAATGAAACACATGCTGCTGCAGCTTCAAAAAACAATGCAAGTCTGTCTTATCAAGCTGAAGAATGATGTTTTGAGACATCTTAGATGTCTTGTCTCCTAGACAGAGCTTTCCTTTTGTTTATAGAAACATGTAAATTCATACTTTCTGGTTTTTTTTCTTTTAAACACAGAATGTGCCATTGCAAAGATTTTGTTTCAGATTTCACATTTCTTTTTGTCCTTACAGTAATGCAGTGTTACCTACTTGACCAAGATAGAAAGCTGGTATTTTACAATTTGCATTGAACTAAAATACATGTTTATTTACACAATGTAGCATTTTTTCCTGTTTTGAAATGAAATAAATATATTTCATTTTTTCCATATAGAAGTGGTTCAGGCTTGGGTTTTTTTCAAATTCTCTGTGTACAGGTAAACTAGACAAATGTCTGGAAACTTAAAAGAAAAAGCACTGGCTTAAAAAGAAACTGGCATTTCTCCTCCAGATTAGTGTTGTGTTAGAGTATCTGTCTGTGTAATAAATATAAATTATATATTTCTCCCTTAGAATTCACTGTTCTTTATTACAGCATTCCCACTACAAATCCCAGGTGGATTAAGACTTGTCATATTTGACCTCTTTGGGTAAAGGCATCCACTGCATAATGCTTTTCACACTACTCTGTAAAATGAACAGTTCCACATGCATACATGCTAACAGGAAGCAACATCTCCTTTTTCTTTCTCCGACCTTCAACAACCCTATTGTCTGCAGAAAAAAACAACAGTTTTACTAATTTATAAGCACCATGCAGGCACAAGCAGTCTAGTGAGAAACCTCTTTAGCAGTTGTGAAGAAAAAAATATGAGAAAGCTTCCACAAAGACAGAAATTCTGAGCATCCAAAAGAAAAGAAAAAAAAAGGAAGAGGCATGAAGATTTAAAATATTCCCAATACTCACTGAAAGCAGCCACTGCAAGAGCCAGTGTGACAATAATGGAGACCCAGGAAACCCACAATGCCTTCTTTCTGTAGCTTTGAGCTTCATGAGGTTTTAGCCTTGTACTGCTTTCTAGCAAACCTGATAAGCAATAAGCAGAGAGGGTATGAACAATACATTGTTCCTTTTAAAAACACAGCTGTGCTAGCTCAGACCTAGGTCACATATTTACATTCTATATCACATACAGAATCAATACAGAATCAAATCCTGCTCGCAGTATTAAGATTAAAAGAATGAAGCCACCAGAAACACATGAGTAAGCAAGGAGAGCACACCCAAGCTGTTTTTATTTCACATAGAAAAACCCAGACAACAGTCACTTAGAAAAAGCACTGCAATTGTACGGCAGTTACGGAAATTCACATCCCTTAGGTTTCCCATCTGTTATCTACACAGGAAAGGGCTCAGTCCTATAGTCGCTTGGATCAAAACTCATTTCAGAACTTCAGGATCCTGAACATAATTAACATAGGAGAAAAACTCACCAGTCTCTGCAAAACAACCTACCGATGCACAGGAATTATGGCACACACTGAGCACCACAGTGGAAGCAGGCATACTTTAAAATCAAAGCCATCACAGTTGAAAAAAAACTCTTGAAGCATTGTGTCCTTCATGTGAGGTAAGAATACATCCCCATCTACAACTAACTGAAGAACTAATTCCCCCCTTACTGCAATCAGCACAGAAGCCTGTTGAACACAAGGGAATGAGATTGCTTACTGGTTTTTGATGCTTTCAATTTGTGGAAGCCTTTCTCCATTCATCTTAAAACACAGTGAAGAATTCAGGTTAAAAATAAAGAAAACAACAATATTCTTTGGTTTTCATTCTCTCAATCTGAGTCTTAAGCCACGTTTACAAGGCATTCAGAATTTAATATATTTGCCTTCCGTATATCCCATCCATATTCTTTTGTGGTTAACATATTCATTTAATTTGAAACACACATTCTTTTTCACCAGCAAGTTCCTGCTCTAATCTGCTTAACCACTGAGAATACTTGATGGCTTTTAACTTTCTTAATGAATTACTCCAGAACATGTGGGTGGTTCCTCTTAGATGATGGCTTTTCAGAGGGACTTGCCTACACTGAATGCATTGACCTGCGGCACTGGTACAACCTTTCAGTAGCCGGTCTAATGTCCTAGACAAAGGGTTGGGAACCGGGGCTCTGTCAGACTCAGCAGCAGATGAAAACGTAACAGCTGAAGCTGTTACTATCCTCACCTTCCCCAGTTTTCTCTCGGATGGCTATTGCCACTTCCAAGGCAGGGACACTTGATCTAGTTATCGGTGTACTCCTGAACCCACACTGTGTTTCACCAAGTTTATTAACGTTAACAGATAATAATTTCAACTGACTGTAATACACTGGCTGAAAACTGCAATGGTTTTTGAATCAATTCAGTAGTGAATCAGACATCTCTGCCTCAGGGGCAGCAATGTGTCAGCAGCGGGGCAGGCATCCAGGGGTGCTAACAATTCGAGCCACCAGATTTTATTCTGCCACTTGAAGCCTATCAAAATTACTGGTTCTAATCCTAGCATAATTGGTGGGATTCACGCTGTCTTGGAAAGATTCTTCATGCTTTTTTCACCTCAATTACAATAAAGCAGAGAGTGAGTTTATGGTAGTTCAGAAATCCACTGTGAGAATGTCATGCTTGTCCTGTGTTTTTAGAAAATTTAAAATACTGCCTCACTTTTGTGCTACACACTTGCCTCTTTATGAATGGAAAAGAATTTGCAAACTTGCGATGCAGGAGAATTACTAGGCCCTATATTGAAATGATAGCTGGTTCTTATTATGTGCATTCTTTGTCTGTTTAATACGTGAAAACTACCAGACTGCAATTATGAAAGGTTTGAGTCTTTTACCGATAGTACTGCACAGCTATTTCTCACATAGCCCACTTTAATTCGCGTGAAGAAATTATTATTTTCCCCCCAATGTGTGGCCTATCTTCCGCCACTGCTTATAACAATGCACAGTTTAACTGCTGTTTGATATGAGGTCATTTAACAACACATCTTGAAAGGAGAGATTTCTACTAATATAACCATAGAGAAAACACACCTTCTCATGCTGTGTGTGTTCGCCCCTCCTGCCCCCTCCCCAAACCAAGGATTTTAAATCACGGCCCAAACCTTGTTGGAACGTACAGCAAAGTAGTTTTTTCTTAGTCAATTTTGATTATCAATATTTCAAACCTCAGATAAACATGGATCAGAATGACAGATATCCTTATCTGTTTCTTTCTTTAAAGGCATCCTATAATCATGGCTACAGCTCACGATTACCTGGGAACTCTAACTTACATAGTTGATACTTACACATCAAGTATTCTAATGAAATTGAGAAATGAATAATAAGCCCCACAGCTAGTGCAGCACAGCTGATTACTATTCACATGTCAAGCACGTGTCCAGTATGACAGAGACTGCAATCCTTATAAAACTGAACCACTTCTGCTGTGTGTGTGTCTTTCTCGCTCTCTCTCAAAATGGCTGGCATATTCCAGCTGTCAGAGATGTGATCCCTTCCTTCCTAAAATAATTCAAATAATTTTTTTGTATTTACAATTTTCATCCCTGAGAAAGATCATATTATTCTTACGAGTGTCCTAAGGGATGGCACATAAAAATACGAACTCATTCACGTGACTACCAAGCCCATAGCATAAAAATTATCTAGAAGCTCATTAATTTACACCCAACAACACAATTCACAAGGTAAACCCCCATATTTTTTCTACCATAAGAAAACAAATTCTAAGCATCCACAGGAGGCTGAAAGATAATCTTTCAGTATGACTGTTACAAAAATAAAAAGCTAGTATCTACTGCTAAAATTTCTGTGCCCTGAAATTAACATACTGAATAATTTTGTTGCCCATAATTTATTTAACACATAGATAACGTAAAGAAAAGACGATGAGCTGGTGAAATCCACTGGATTTTTACTTTATCTTTCAGTACCTTCATATATTAACAGATTTTCTTCCCATAAAAAAATCAGAAGGAGAAAAAACCTGCCTAACAGTTGCAGAACACAAGCTTGGCATATTTGAGAAGTGATTCTAGGATATTCTTTACCATATGCTGACTTACCAGAAGTACTTTTCTATTTGGCTAAGGGATCATTTTAAAATGTCAAGCTAGAATTTGTGGAAGAGATAAGGCTAATAGAAAAATTGTTCACCTAAGATGTTAATTTAAGGACCCCATCCACAAAATTATCACTGATTTTGGATCTGGCTTTTAAAGAGCAAATATCTTGTTAAAAAATTTAGGGTTAGTTTTTATTTTTAGCAAACACGGAAGTATCATCTCTATAACTGGATCTGCTATGATTCATTGGAAAGGATAAGAAAAAGTACAATCTAAAAGGACAGACTGTAACAATTTCAACAGGGACAACCTGCAAAAAGCATACCAGATTTTCTTCTACAATGCCTGGGAATTATCCTGGTAGATGGAATCGGTACCTATAGGAAAGGCTAAACGAAAGCTACTGCAAGGGCCATAAAAAGAGTGTGAAGGCAGAGAAGGAAATAAAATCAGCAGCTTTAGTCTCATCTCCCTCCTGGAAAGAGATATGGTTAGCTACAACAGACACTCTCTTTTTGGAATTACCCTTAATACCAAAAGGGCCAGCTTTCATCTTTATCTCTGTCATACTGGGCACAAATTAAAAATTTCTGTAATCATGCTTCCAAGGTTAAACCATAATCAAAATTCACTATTCCCGTTATTTAAAACAGAACTGAAGCCTCCAATTGCCTCAGTCATAATGTCTGTCCTCTGCCATTGGCGGTGACAGTGAGGGTACCCCGGGAAAAAGGGCTGTCCCTAGGCCCGACATGACTGAAACCTGTCAGGGATGATAGTGACTGCTCTTTCCCCTTATTCCTCTACTTCGTGTCGAGGATTTATGAGCAGACACAGGAATTTGGAAAGCTGGGGGAAGAACAGGAGATACAGTGGTTACATGTAGGATGGGATGAAGACGGAGAACACAAAAGGGACTCTTGGATGCTGAAAGCAAAGAGAAAGGAAGAAAAGGCAACAGAAAGGCTAAGGAAAGCCTATACGTGAAGTAAAAAATGGAGACAAATTGTGTGGAAGAAGAGCCTGGCGGCGTTGAGGACAGGGCAATGGGGAGGGTTAAAATGGCAGCTGCCTTTATGGGCAGCAGGTCAGCCAGCGCCTCACAGACGCCCGAGACAGGTGCGCTTCACATTAGAGTAACACGGTTTGGAAGCGGGCAGCTTTCCATCCCTGCTCAGATATTTAGGCAAATAATACAAAACGAGTGATGCGGCAGGGGAAGGCGAGGAGTCAGGTAAGCGACTCGACCCCGCTGCCCAGCCCGGGCTGTGGCGGAGCACCGCAGCCCCTGCTCGGAAGGCGGCTGTCACAAACCCTGCCGGCAGGTAACCTCAGCGGCCTCCCTCCCTCCTTCCCTCCCTCCTTCCAGCGGCGAGAAAACCTCCGGCACCACCCGCCCCTCCCGGGAGCCCCCAGGGCCGCCCGCCGCCACCTGCGCCCCTCGCCGGGGGAGCG